>JABFFE010000368.1:0-71138 GCA_013623625.1 Fusarium setosum | reverse complement strand
GCAGTGCAGACTCTCCCCAGCCCCCCCAGCGAGAGGAAACGCTCGATCGAAAACGTTCCCGGAGTCGCGCAGGATGTCGACAGTGCCGAGCGCGAAAGGTCAAGTGCGATGAGGCATACCCCGTGTGCCTGCGCTGCCAACGGAGAGGCTCCGTCTGTTCGTCCACACCGCCGTCTCTCCGGTGGCGACTCGAATTACCCGGCATCTTCGCCCACGCGTGGGTTGACCCGTCAACAAGCATGTCGAGGGCCGACAGCCCCCTGCTGGAGTGGTGGTTCGAGAAAGCATGCCACATCTTGGTGCTGGATCCGGCCGTCAACCCCTTATCCTACCCTCTGCTGCAGCAAATGTCGGCCTCCCCGGCGCTCCTCCACGCGACCCAGAGCGTCAGCGCGGGTCATAGGGAGTACTTCAACCGCTCGCGCTTGGTGGACTGCCTCGAGCAACGTAGCAAGGCCTTGCAGCTGATACAGAACGAGCTTAAAGCGGCCAAGGTCCCTCTCCTCGTGTCATTTCTGTCCATCTTCATGCTGGGCATCTCGTCTCCTTGGATCGACGATGGCTATCAAGATTTCGGTCAGCATCATGTAGTAGGAGCGCGGGCTATTCTCGACAAGATCCTCTCGGACAAGAGGAACTGGAAGGACGCCAATGTCAGGACCATCACGGGTTACTACCTTTTCTGGGACATGGGAATCGCCATGCTGTCCGACCCCAGCCAACTCCCTCCCCTTGATACCCCGGATCTCCAGGGCATGGTTGAGGACATGGATGACTTCTTCCACCCCATTGGCGGCTTCTCCACCAAAATCTTCTACCTACTCGGCCTACTTGGTCGGTACTGCAGGATGGTTCACAGCGAGGGAGCAAGAGACCCATCCTTCGAGCTGGACATGGAGGAGCAACTCACCAAGGTCGGCCACGCCCAGGATGACGCACATTTCAAAGTACTCAACGATTCCTTCAGGAGGCAAGGATTGATCATGCTATACCGCATCAAAGCCGCCTCGCCCGTCATGGGATTCGATAACCAATATGAGATCGAGCAGTACATCTCTGACAACGCCAAGGAAACCGTGGACCAGCTGGTCCAGACCCCTACGACAAAACACTGCTTCAGTATCCAGGCAATACCTCTTGCAGCGGCGGCAGCCGAACTGACGGCAGCGCATGTCGAAGAGCGAGCCTCGGCCATCTCGCGTTTGAAGGCCATCTACTCCCTGACTAGGGTACATACAAGTCTATCTGCCGTGTCGCTACTGCAGGAGTTGTGGTGTTTACGTGATTCTGGATCCCCTGTAACTTACTATGAGCTGATGATGGAGAAGAATTGGAGGTTGACGCTAATTTGACCGGTACATTGGTATCATAACTCTGCCACCCTCAGAAGGATCAGATTGACTGGTACATTCTTCACATGGCAGGCATTGATCTGGTGCTACGTCATCTCGCACCTATGTATGTAGTTGTATTGTTACTGTACTTGTCTATCAATACTGACACATTTTACGACCAAGTTTCCCCATTCATCCTTTACAACTTGCTGCTCTGAACCTGGAGGTTGGCAACAGTTCGAATGCGGCCGGCAGCCCGGACCGCCCCTTCGACGTCGCCTTCTCCAGCAGTCCACGCCGGATCGGTATATCCGGCCTCCTCGGCGATCATCTCGGCAGCACGCTCCGCAATCGCCAAGACAGTCAGCATGGGGTTGGCCGTGGTGATGACGGGCAACACGCCGGCATCCGCAATACGGACCTTGCGCAGGCCCCGGATCTTCAGCTGGGGGTCGACCACGGCAAGGGGGTCCCTCTCCACATTACCCATCTTGGTGGTGCATGTGGGATGATAGATTGTGCACGAAGCCTGTCTGCCGTAGGCGGAGAGCTCCTCGTCGGTGACGACCTTGGGGCCGGGGGCGACTTCTCGGGCAATCCAGTCCTTGAAAGGCGCCTGTTGGGCAATTCTTCTGGCCGCCTTTATGCCAGAGACGATGGTGGCCTCGTCGTAACCTTCCGCGTCGGTGAAATACCTAAAGTCCAGCGCAGGGTGCACAGTGGGATCGGCACTAGTCAAGTACAGCCGTCCTCGCGACATGGGCCGGGGCACGTTGGGCGTCATGGAAAAGACATTCGTGGGCTGCGCCTCGTTGTTGCGGCGATCGGGGTTGGCATCGTAGTTGCAGGTGAAGATGTGGAACATGATGTCTGCAATCTTACCATCGAAGCCCCGAGCGTTGGCCAGCTCTCGACGAAGGAAGAGCACAGCATCGGAGTACATGGCTGTCTCCTGAGGAGCTGGGCGCTTGAGCTCCCAGGTAACCATGGTTTCGATGTGGTCCTGCAGGTTCTCACCTACGCCAGGGAGATGCCGGGCCACGGGGATGTTGAGCGCGGTGAGCTGCTCCTTTGGACCCAGGCCAGAAAGAAGCATGAGGCGAGGAGTATCGACAGCTCCAGCGCAGAGGATTGTCTCCTTTCTCGCCTGCAGGGTCAAGTGCTGGCCGTTGTCAAGGGTGATATTGACACCCGTGACAGTGTTGCCCGAAACGTTGATCTTGGAAACCCAAGTGTTGAGCAGGATTGTCAGGTTGTCGCGCTTCTTGAGGATGGGGTGGATGTAGGCAGTGCTAGCACTGTTCCTCTTGCCATCCTCGTGGTTGTAGGCTACCGGAACATAGCCAACGCCCGTCTGCACATTTTGACGGGCTCGCAGCTCCTTGTTGAAGTCCTCGACAATGGGGACGCCCAGTGCCGATGACGTAGACTTGATCCAGTCATCCACAAGGGCATTGTGGTGGATTTTGTGCACCGGCTGCTTCTTCAAGAGGAGCTTGTCGAGGAGGCGACGAAACGTCTCCTGCGACCAACCCTTGCAGCCGAGTTGTTCGAAGCGTCGACAGTCGTACTCGAAGGTTTCGACAGAGATGCCGCCGTTGTGGCTGGAGCAGCCCCCGAGGACCTTGGCTCGCGAGTGACGAATGAAGCTATTGCCTAGGTAGTGATTTTCAAGTTAGTTCAGGCACTTTAGAGGATGAGGTTGCAAAAACCAGGCTCAGCTTGGAGAAATTTCCATACCTCTTTCTTGCTCGACCACTCCGTAATCATAGTCAAGCTCTCCACCGATGAGCTCGAGGCATCGCCTGAGATCAGAGACTCTCTCGTCGAGCTCATCACTTGGCCCACCCTCGATGAGGAGGATGCGGCTGCTGGGAAGATACTCGGAGAGCCTATTGGCAATGACACAGCCAGCGGTTCCTCCTCCCACGATGATGTAGTGGAAGGAGTTCCTGTCCTCGGGGTTGAGAGTGGTTTGGGTGGTCATTGTTGCGGTGGAGGCAAGAGTTCAATGTTATTGCTGATGATAAGAGTTGGCGAGCTTGGGAGAAAAGGATTCCAAACAAAAAATCAAGCTTCTATTTGAACTTTGGTTTCAAGACCTGCGATACTCGGCACGACTCCAATTGTGGAAAGCATTTCTCCAAACATGCCTGTCCCGTCTAATTCCATACCATGTTGAACCCCTGTTGATCAGCGACTTTCCCTTTTCAGTTTTTAGGCGCCAAAATCACCCTATGAAACGCGGCCTGCCAATGACCACCCCTGAAAAATACTCCCACTAACAGGCATACTTATCGCCCCAACACATATCAGACATGGTTAGTGGTGCGCTCCGTCTTGATCAAACCCGAGTAAACCCTGGAGTAACTGGGTCTCGACCCCGACCCAGCGCCTGGAATCCTGATCAGGAAGGCTAAACCTTGAGGAAATGGAACTGGCCAATCTCGCCACGCGATTTCGGCAGCCAAGTTGCCGGTCTGCGCTAGCAGCGATAATGGCTCGGTGGCTTATTGGTATGTAACCCCCGCAATGACATGCCGCATGATACAGCCTGGACAAAAACCTGGGGTAACTGCGATGAGTGATTAGATTCCGGGGAACCCGGAGCCAAGTATCGACTTCCGATAGGCGATACGTACGGCAGCAGGACGAGGTGTGTGATAGCCAAGGTGAGTCTTGAACGTTGGGCAGAAAGTCTGAGAGGAGTATGAGCGATTACGGCCATCAGTTGACAGGAGATACGCTCGCCCACGACACTAGGTGGTTGGATCGTAGTGTAGTCCGTGAATGCTAAGTTGGGTTTGAGTACTAAAGGCCGTTAGCCCCCCTCACCGTGACAACATACAACTTTCCAATATCTCTACCACCATTTTTTTTTCATTCCACCTAAAAGCCCATCATGGTTTCCAGCCAGAAAGAAACTCCATCAGCCCACACGGCTGGCAGGCGGGCCTCATCCGTTGCCGAAGGGACCGTCCTTGACGAGCTCCAAGCCAGGGCCTTTGGCCATGAGGCAGAGCTGCCGCAGCGCTTCTCTGCATTCTCCATGCTGGCGTTTGCGTTTGCCATCCTGAACTCTTGGATCGGCTATGTGGGTGTGTTTACAACCGTCATTTACATGGGGGGCCCTGCCGCAGCCGTCTGGACTCCTCTCGTCGCCGCGGTGCCTTGCTTCATAATCACTTGCGGACTGGCCGAACTCGCATCCGCCTTTCCTTCCAGTGGAGGCCAGTACCAGTGAGTATAAGCGGTCATGTTTCTTCAAGCCCATGCTAACAATAACTAGTTATTCCTTCATGGTGTCCTCCGAACGGTTTCGAGCCCCCGTCGCGTTTGCAACAGGCTGGCTTAGCATCTTTGCCTACCTGTTTACCGTCTCCTCGGCCGCCATCTTTGTAGTACAAACCATATTTCAACTCATTGCAATTAATTATCCCGATTTCCAAGGCGAGCGGTGGCAGACATGGTTGGCGTATACGGCCCTCCTAATTATATCGACCTTGATTGTCACCCTGGCTCCGGCGGCAGTCCCGAAGATGCAGTCCGTGTTCTTCTGGTTCTCAGTTGTGGCCTTGATTACGATATCAACGACCCTCCTCGCAGCAAGCCCGACTAAACAGCCGGCTTCCAAGGTATTTACCGAGTGGACCAACCAGTCAGGGTGGGATGACGGCGTGTCATTCATGCTGGCAATCGGACAATGCATGTGGCTGTGAGTTGAAACGTCTTATCTATTCCTTGTTCAGAGTGCTGACCTCGTTGGGCTGCATAGTTATACCTGTGTCGATACGGCAACCCACGTCTCTGAAGAAGTGCCCAGGCCAGGTAAAAACGTGCCCACGGCTATGTTGTACACCGTGGGACTGGGCATCCTGTCCACCATCCTGTTTTCCTTTTCGATGCTCTTTAGCTCCCACAACTTTGAGAGAATATCCACCTCTTCATTACCCATGTACGAGGTCTTTCTGCAAGCCTCGGGCAAGACACAGGTCGCGACCTTCTTTACATGTTGGTTGGTCGTCATCTACTGGGGCACCGTTCTTGGTCTCACGACAACTTCTGGGCGATTGATCTGGGCTTTCTCGAGAGACGGTGGTGTTCCATTCTCCAAGTACTTCACCAAGATCCACCCCAAACTTCAGGTTCCTGTCAATGCCAACATCGCCACCGGGGTTTTCTGCATCCTCTACGGGCTCATCTACATTGGATCGACCATCGCCTTCAACGTCTTCATCTCTACAGCCATCGTCAGCCTAAACATGAGCTATGCGCTCCCCCAGGTGGCGCTTCTCTTCATGAAGCGGTCAGAGGTTCTGCCGCAGCGCTATCTTGATCTGGGGCCTTATATCGGGCCTTTTTGTAATGCATTCGGTGCAGTTTGGGTTTTGGTGTACATTGTTTTCTTTTCCTTCCCGTTGTTCTTGCCTGTTACGGCCGACGGCATGAGCTATGTGAGTGTTGTCCTGGTGGCTATTCTTCTCTTCTGTGGGGGGCTGTGGTTCGGTGGCAAGCGCAAGACGTTTGTCGGGCCTGAAATTGATTTCGCTGCCATCGACGCTGTCAACCGAGGTGACCACCCTGAGGCCGTGGATCACTTATCGACGCACCCGATCAAAGCCGCGGAGCCCAGTGGGAGTCTTGGTGGCACATCATGAGCTGGAGAGGATGTGTCTAAGGAACGATCCATGTAACGAACCAGGGTGCCCAAGCATGCTCCTGAGGGATCATCATCCTCACGCCAAGGCTCATTCCTGTCATATAGCTAGAGAGATAGTAATATCAATCGCCAATTAACACACTACTGTCCCTGACACTCCACTGCTTAGAACATGAATGCCGTGCTTTTGTCTACATACAAATTACGCTGGTTTTATCCGTAGCAAACCTGTATTGTCATCTGGACTGAGATTGTGATGCTGGAGATGTGGAAAGACAAGGTGTTCTTTGTTGAAGGCAAGCCGCTGGCAGCCGCGCACTTCAGATAGTCATCTGGACTCAGGAGGATGCTGAGATTCTAGATTCCCTAGTGACATCGGCTAGACGAAATGGGAGGGGTTGGTCGATATGGCATACGTCTAGGTACCTTGGCGCGTCAGCTTCTACTCCAACTTGCCGCATTGGGATCCCGGCCGAGATATGGTGGGACCCAGGTCACCCCCAACAAGTAGATCGGCTAAAAAGCAGATAGGGATATAGCATATGAAATGGAACCCGGGGTAGCACCATTTCCACCCTTGCCACGAAACCATATATCAAGAGCCAGGTTCTGAAGCCCGTGTCTGTTCCAACCTTGTCCCGGTCACGTACACTCTTAAAAATATCACCTCATTGAGTGTCCAAAAACGGTGCAAAGATGCCCAAAGTTACCATCCTAGGTTCCGGGTAGGTATTCAGCAGCGACGTGATGACTCGGAGACTGACCCAAGTCCTTGTTCTTTTCAGCATTACCGGCATGGCCATAGCCAGCCAACTTCCGAAAGACTACGATGTCACTATCGTGGCCAGGAACCTTCCGGGCGATGCCGACTCCCTCGAATGGGCAAGCCCGTGGGCTGGCGCCATCTGGATGCCCGTCCACGGCTCTGGGCCGGCCGACCAGAGGATCCAGCTTGATGCTCTAGCTTATCTTACCAGACTTGCCATGTCTCACCCTGAGTCGAGCATTAGGGTATAGTCAGCCAAACAGGCATCGAATTTGTTGCGTTTTGACCTAACTTGACGTGATTAGAGAATCGAGATGCAGGAAATCCTGGACTTTGAGCCCGATGAGGACGTTTGGTTTCGATGGAAGCTTCCGGGAGTAAGTGCCTCTTTCTCGGATTGATGAGATCTTAAAGCGCTAAAAGAACTCTCACTAGTTCACTGAAGTTCCTAAAGATAAGTTACCTGCCGGCGCAAAATACGGAATGAAGTGTACGTCTGCCCCAGCACTCAAGTCCCATCGTCGCTAAAGCCTCACATTGCAGTTCAGACTGTCGTACTGAACCCCGACACCCTGATACGATTTCTCCGGAAGAGACTGGAGGCTTCAGGTGTCAAGTTTGTACGCACCACCGTCAACTCGCTGGCTGACCTCAAAGGTCTTGGCCACGATGTACTCATCAACGCCTCGGCGCTGGGTGCGCTGAAGCTGAAAGACGTCAAGGCCGACCCAGCCGTGGAGTCGGTTTTGAGTCAGCTGGTGCTTGCCAAGTGCGACTATGACAAGATATACATGCGGCACGACAAGGACTATTCACGGGCATACACATACGTGCTGCCACGACTGGACGGGACAGCTATCCTTGGTGGAATTCGAGCTTATGGGGCTACGTAAGTGCCCTGTTTGCTCAATACAATCCGGACCATTTCTGATATGTTTGCAGGGAAGCCAAAGTCTCACAGGAAACCAAAGACGGGGTTAGTCAATCAAGTTGAGCTCTTGCTAGCACATGTCACTAACGAATTGTACAGATATATCGACGCCTACATGAAAACCTTCCCGACGTGTTTCCTGCCGATGTCTCCAAGATAGAACATATTCGCGACATTGTAGGGCTCCAACCCCAACGTGAAGCAGGTGTCAAGATTGAAGCCGAAGTTGCCAATGGACAAAACATTATCCATGCTTTCGGTAAGTTTACATGTTGGCGAAATGCCCGCTGCGCAGGGACTGACGTGGCGATACAGGTATTCGAGGCGGTGGCTACATTCTCAGCTTTGGCCTGGCCCGTGAGGTTGTCAACTTGGTCAACAAGTTCCAGTACGAGTTTCCTGCTGCAGCAAGGCTTTGAACAAGCACGGGATCCATTGGCTAGATCCTAAAGATGGGGTATGAACTTGGCTTTGCAGGAGTCCTTTCCGTTGCATCAATTGGACTCGTAGGGGGTCGGATGGTAGTAACTGGGCCAAATCGAACCATTGGGACTTCCACATTGTTACATCAACATGTATATTCTTGCAATTGCGTGACTTGCTAGAGAGAAGCAGGCTCACCAAGCTTAACTGTTCTGAGAAGAGTTCAGTTTTCATCAAGTCTTGTTTCTAGACGGTCTATTTCTACTCAGCCTGTGGTTTTTGCGTGACGCCTTTTACCCTACTAGAATAGTAGTCGGGAATTGAGGGAATGCCTTTCTGTCTTTCTCGCTTCCAAGCTCTGACATTGGTCAACTCGTATCCAGTGGCATTCGTCTTGCTTGGCGTTGAGGCTCAGCCACACATTGCGACGTCAGGTGACGTCACTTCAAGTGCGTTGGAGAATATCACCTCATGGACCCCTCTCCTATATAGAAAATATTCCCTATCCTCCAAACTGTCCCGTACGCCTATTCCATTAACCATATATCACCTTCACTCTACAACCATGCCTTGGAAAGATCACTTGAAGCGTTTGAAGAATGAATTCGAAAACTTAATTGCGGAACCTCAGCCTCAAAACGCACAACCCCCGCCCCCTCAATCACATGCACCACCACCTCAACAGCCCGTCGGCGGACAGGGCGCACAGCCGGGGCTTGTATACTGGCAGCCTCAGTTCCGCCCTGACATACCAGTCAGCGTTGACTGGGATGCAAAGATCGGCAACGGTCCGGATGGCTGGGGAAACCAGGAGTTGGAGTACTACACCGCCGATCATCAGAATGCCTTTTAGTAGGTCCATTGCCGTCACTAGCAGGTATCAAATCGACTAACCTCATGAAATAGCACCCCAGACGGAAAACTTGTGCTTCGAGCCATAGCAAACAACACCTCTCCAAACCCGGAGCAGCGATATACCTCAGCTCGATTGGTGAGCAGGCAGACATTAACTCGAGACCAAGGAGTCCTCACCGCAGTCATTCTCTCGCCTTGCGCCCAGGGTATCTGGCCAGCATTTTGGCTTCTTCCGAAAGAGCCATTCTCTTGGCCCGTAGACGGCGAGGTTGACATTGCAGAGACCTGGAACGGAGACTTCGAAAACAGAACATGTCTTCACTGGGGCCATCACCACGAGCCTCAGAAGCATCGTGTCCTCGGAACCAAGATTCCTGACATGCAATACCGACCCGTTAGGTATGACTTTGCATGGATCCAGCCTGGTGGCCAGGCCGGCCAGGGTAGAATGATTTGGTACATCGACGGCAGGCCCGTGATGAAAGGGGAGATTCCAGTTGGCACGCGGCCCATGAGAGAAATGACTATTCTCCTCAACGTTGCAATGGGAGGGAATGTCTGTGGCGGCAAGACTCCGGCGGATGGGTATTACGATATGGTCGTTCATACTCTGTTCCTCGGGAGTGAGCCCGAATATGGTGGCTGGCATCGTTTCGACGCTGATTGGGCGAATCCTAGCACGCCTTTGGGGAATACATATTAAGCTTCTGGATTATTCTAGATTCGTTGGGGAATATTGAGATGTCTGAGCAAGGTCGGTATGGAAGAATACTGTAAAAAATTGGACAAAATGAAAACGATCACAGGTAGCAGCGGTATCCGGAACATAAGGCGTCACCGCCACATAAACTCGCACAATATTGCGTTGTCACTAACTCTCCTCTATCACATATGCACTTCAACCAAGATGCTAGAGTTATCTAACATGTGAAACCGGCCGCCGGGTGTCTTACTACGCCCGCTAGAACCCTTCAAATCCACTTGAACCCTCCTTTTAGAATCATGCAAATCAAACAGCCAAACGACACAAGGACCTGCTACCCTGCGAAAGTGACAATTCGGCTGGGTGCCGAAACGCCACAAACCCCGGGCAACGGCATCATCACATTCCAAAACTAACGGTTTAGATGGGACGTCTAAGTCTAGACACGGCTTTTCAGTGCGGGGAACAGGAGCCGAAACTATGGCTGAGATACGCCACCGACACAGATGGCATGCAGTCGTAAGCGGGCGTGAGTATTGTGCCATCCGATGCTTGTCTATCCGATCATTTCCTCGACGGTAACTCACTACAGGCTCAGACTTTTACTGTTTTTGTCAGAAGTGACATATCCTGAGAGTGACTGAGCCGACTAGGAAATGTGACAAACCAATGCGGGAAAGCCAGAGTCGCATGTGTTCTCGCTATGTCTAGGTTTGGCATATTTTTTTTCATATCTTGTTCTCTTTGGGGTCACTATGCTCTACTTCATTCCTCACGCGGCCTTGAAAATGTCATATCCTTGTATCTATGAGAAGTAAAACCAAGCTCAGGACGTCTATAAGAAGGCCGCATGAACCCGATCCAAATGCTTGTTCTCCTCATCACTTTTACTCAATCACACAACAACATCCAAACAGCAAGCCTTCTTTTCTACTACAACATACAAAAAATCCTCTCTCTTCCATCATGACTTCACCTCTCACTCACCTTCAGCTTGTTCCCGCTGACTCCATCTCTGCGTTCTACGACAACGACGCCAAGACCCTCTTGCTCAAAGCTTCTGGCAAGCACGTTGACATTACCAGAGACATCCGTTTCCACCGCTTGCCGTTTTCGGGCGGACTACTCTTTGAGTTGCAGGGTTGGGTCGGCCCGATCATCCATGGCGAATCGCCCTACTCCATCCAGGATACCATCAACATTGAGCTTCCAAGCAAGGTGTTCCCATCCAAGACTGTAGTCGTCAACACTGCGAACAAGAAGGGATGGGTTGTTCCTATCCAAACTCTCCTGAAGGGTACTCCTCAAGAGTCGCAGGCCTCCTCAAACGGCAGTGCTCCCTATGATGTGCCCGAGGTTAAGGTGGTCCCTGGCGACCAGGAGATCGTCACGGGACTCAAGCAGCCTTTCACCATGCAGCAATCAGATGCTTTCAAGGGCAAGGGCGGCACCGTTAACGTTGTATTCGACAAGGACTATGTCATTTTGACGGATGCCGGCATTAACGACGGCAACATCGAGTGGACCTTTACCTCTCTCCAGACGGGCACCACCGAGGTCGCGGTTTATGTAGGCCAGGCCAATCCCCCATTCGTTTACCGCGTAGTCTACGAGGTCAGCATTGTGCCACCCAACGCCTCCGTCACGCCCAAGGCCATCGCTTCGTTCTCCGTGTCTCCCGCCAACGGTTCTAACGGCGCCAAGGCTGCTGCGAAGAAGGACACCGAAGGAGCAGGCCTCCCCCTGTCGTGGGACGGTTTTATCAACATCGGATTCAACCTCATCAAGAAGCAGCACCCTGACGCTCAACTTTACGAGGTAGACGCCACGCCTGCTACGAAGGAACCAGTGAACAGCGAGTGGGGTCTGGTCAACAACCGCATCGTCTGCGGTCTCAAGGGTAACAAGACTGCAATCATCAAGTCTGACGGCTGGGGATCCTTCGGTCCAGTCAAGGTCATCAACTCTCCCTGGTTGGACGATGTTGTCGTTCATTGGCCTGTTCCCTTGGTCATTCACGACGCCTTCTCCATCCTGCGAAAGGCAGGGTACAAGGAACCCGTTAAGGCGGTTACGCTGCGCCAGCCCTTGTACCCTGGCATTGACCAGCCGTTCTACATCTTTAATGTCGACGATGAGTTCATTGCCGTCGGGGTCAAGGACAAGAAGGTCCACAACTTCGGTCCCACTGGACGCGAGATTCAGAAATCTTAGATGCTGGGAAACTTGCTTGCGGACGGGGCATAGTAATCAGTACTGTTGTGTTATCCAGATAGGGCCAGATTATCCACCTCATCGGAGGTATAGTTACTGTTCTAGTCTGATTTCAGGCTCTCGAGCTTGGGATTTTAGTGCGAATTGATTATTTGTTTAAACTCTTTACTAGGCCTTGATTGTTCAAATTAGGACTGCTGAGGATGAGTGACACCACGCTTGCTCGCATGAATCAAGGCACGGCTCGACAATCAGCAGACCTTAGCTGTGAAAACATTGAGTCTTTGTGTGCCAAGTCACTCTCAGGATGACTAGCCACCAGCAGATGCCAGCATGATTGCCTCCTTGAATGATTCACCTGGCCCTTGCTGCTTCTGAGTATTTATCAAGTCCCGTGCCTGGATTGAACGAATTACCGTTGCTAGCAGCCTGACAGCACGGCTAGTTGTCTCTTTATAACTTCAAATACCCACGGAGCTGTTTGTTTCCTGTTACGTGCCATGTCAGGACAATTTGGTAATGTGCAAGTCACGGTCGACGAATGGGCTAGGACCTGGGAATGCATCAGGACACGCGGGTGATGGTGGCAGCTGGCACGTGTAGGAGCCTATGTACGATGGAAACTGGTAGTCATTTTACATCGAATTGTCTCTCCTCTGAAGACTCATTAGGTTTGTTCCCTGTATTCAGTCAGTTATATAGCAGTGAATTATTCGCAGGTCCATATCTGGACCGTGACAAAGTGTCTGCTGTTTTCTTTAAATTGGCCATTTCGTCCGGGCCTAGCCGTCCAGACTCTTTCAACACCACTCTACAAGCCAAGCTCGTGGTCTTTGACCGGTGGGTTTAACGCCAGCCTCGTTTTTGACAACTACCACTTCATTCATCCGATCTCTTCACCCGGCACTTTACGCAGAAGCACCACTCTAGCCGTATTGTTTACGGCTCAACCGCCGTCATGCCTATGGTAAGTTGACTACCAGGTCTACTTGTGTCCTCTCTCATCTCTCCGTAGCGAATGAGGCGGCTGGGCAGAAACGACCCACGGTTCAGGGAACGTAAGTACTGTGATGGCCGAGAATACGTCTCAGAGTCAAACTAACAGCGGTTACAAAGACGAGGAGAAATTCTATCACTCGTGGCGACATGGGTACAAGTCTGCCTCGATCAGGGCAATCTATCTCGCCGATTCACATGACATCGCCCAGAATTACCATGGGCAGCGCTTCATGCGATACTTGCAAGAGTTCACTTACACTTTAGAATCGAGATTGGGGTCTAACCTTTCATAGGAACGGTGGGCAGTATCGAAGACTCTACCACGGGGCTCAACGGGCCTGTCATGTTGGGGGCTCGGGCGACGAACTGACGCTTTGTCACAATCCCCAGTGCGCCGTATGTGGCATCCTCAGGGACTCGTTCAAGCTAGACTATGCTCGTCAGTAACAATTCCAGGTTCCCTATGTGGTCAACTAACCCAGCACACTGTAGGCAACTATGGCATGTTTGGTCCTGGAATCTACTCGACCCCGATTTCGTCCAGTAAGTATTACATAAACACTCGGCGGGTATGGAGGCAAAGCTAATCTGTGAGCAGAAGCGGACCACTACGTGATGAATCATCACATCACCTCGGAACTACACGCTATGCTAATTTGCTACGTCGTTGCCAGCCGGCCAGAGCCCAGATACCGGGCAGATTCAAGAATCACTCGTCCTGCTCACGGATACAACTGCGTTAGTGGTCAGTCCAACATGTATTAAAATCCAGCTAAGATAATTACACAGGTCGAGGGAATGACTACAAGTGCGGGAGGGCGGCTTTTACACCCAGAGATCATCGTTTACCGCGAGGATGCAATTATTCCCGTTGGACTGGTCTTGTACACTCGAGAGGGGTGGTTACCTTGAGCTTGGGCGCCCAGTTGCTGGTGATGGAAAGGCTGTGGCCACGTCCATAGGTTACAGGTGGATAGGGCTGCTTGTCCAGGCTCGTGGCCAGCGAGTTGCAGCAATAGAGGGCCTCTTGCTGGGTCACGGCGCCGTTCGACCAAGGCTTTGGCGGTTGACAAAGTTGATGACAGGGGGTTTTGGATTACCTACATTGCGTCGTATTAGGATTAGTAGTTCAACAGCCAGTTACCTACAGTAATGGCGTCTCAATAGTTCTCCCTCTTTGCTATTTATCTCCCAAACTGGAATGGAAGTTAAGGTAGCCCTCTCGGCCAATAGCCGTTACGAACGCGCACGATCAGTGGGGCGCTCAGGAAACGCGGCCAAAATAAAACCCTTCCCCGCGTTAGTGAAGTCATGTTGATGTGTATTTGCGTCGGAAAGAAACTGGACTGGTTTTCTTCAAGGTCACTATGTCTTCGTTGTCACCGATGGCGTCTGCAGAAATTGCAACGAAATGCCTTGAGATCGACCCAAAGGGCGATACCCTGGTTATTCTTCGCCAGCCTTCTACCAGTGAACTCGACCTATCCACGCCTGCACAAGGTAACAGCTTACTAAACCCACCTACTTAAGCGAGCCATACCAGCATATTGGCTAACTTTCTAAAAGAGACAATTGGGGTTGAAAACGGCCAACGGAGCTCAGACCGACAGGATGATTTGCGTCTCAAAGTTTCCAGAAAACACCTCTCCTTAGCCTCACCTCGCGCTGATGCCATGTTCACCGGGGGATTCAAAGAATCCTTCCCAGACGAAGCCGACGGCCTCTATCACTGGACTATCGATCCAGAGTTCGATCCGGCCGCCTTTGAGATGGTCATGAAAATCATCCATGGGAAAACTCGCCACATCCCTGAAGCAGTAGCAGTGGAAATGCTGGCGCAGGTTTCGGCCGTGGTGGACGATTTGGAATGCCACGAAGCTATCTGGTTTATTGCTAGCCAGTGGCTTGGCCAGTTGATGCCCAGACGTTCCTACCCTGCCGGCAGAGATATTGCTAGATGGCTTTTGATCTCGTTTGTGTTTGAAGAGGCATCTATGTTCAAACGTTCGACAGAGTCGGCAATCCAGAATTGTCTAGCCTCTCTAGATTCCTGCGGCTTTCCCCTTCGTCCCAAAATCGTCGGTACGGCGCCTACCACATTTTTCGGGAAAAGACTAACCAAATCAGATCAGATTGAAACGAAGAGGCAAGACCTGCTAGATAAACTAATTACCGGTTTATTCGAAATCAGGGACAAGTTGCTCCGCGGAGAGCTGGGCTGTGATCTTGGGTGCAGGACCATGTTACTGGGTGCTCTGATCCAATGCATGAGTACAAGGAATCTGTACTCACCACGGCCGTCCAAACCATATATATCTCTCAGCCTAAGCGCAACCATTAGTAGCTTGCGATCGCTTGTTTCACCAGCATATTTCCGCCCAAAGGGGGTCACTCTTGAACCCAAGAATTCGGGCCTTTGGACCAAGAGAGACAACCCTGCAGCTGACGCATTTGGGAAGGACAAGGACCAAAGGCAATTATTAGAGGAGGCCACACCGGATAGGCTTGTACTCCATCATTGTCGACTCGAGAATCTGATCGACCCTCTTCTGAATACGATAGTAGCCGAAATCCAAGGTTTAAGTCTTGATGGATTTAATTCTTAAGGGGGTATTTCTACTAGAGCTAAAAGGCAACGTTCTCACAGGACTTTTTTTTGTTCTTTTTCCTATCAATTGATGTCTATCGCTGAGATGGTTGTGGAGGTGCTCCAACGCTTTTAATATAAGCGTCCCTACCGCCTATGTATAAGATCCGGGAGTTGAGGACTGCGCCAGAGCTCTCCAACTATTCTTCATACCAACCAGGCCTCAAACCCCTGTAAAGTACATGCCAGCAAACGTCACTACCCTTACTAGACCTCCTTCCCCTCTAGCAGCTTAGAAAAGATGCCAAAAACACCCGTATTGTTGGGATCGCAAACTGCAAACCAGACCTCACGCCACCAGTTCCCCGAAAACTCTTCTTCTCTCAGCACCTCAAGCCAGCAACTGGCCACATCCGCTGGAGGGTTGCGATATGCACCGTAGCCGAAAGCGCCGAGCACAAGTGCTCCGTGTCCATTGTTGGCAGCCATGCGCAAACACAGCCTCATTTTGTCTTTGGTCAGCTCGCGGTCTTGCTTGCGGCCAAAAACACGATCTTCAAGCGTCGCAGGGCGGAAGCCAGTACCGTATGTCGTGATGTCGTCGGGAAGACGCGGTGCTAGAATGCGCACAGGGGGGTCACGCAGAGCAGCGACAGTCAGGACGCTGACGACGGGGAGATGGCGCGGGGGAACGATGGTGAGCTCATGGCCAGAAGCCAAGTCGTCACGCACGACGAGGGTGTAGGGGCTGTAAAGAGCCTCGTCCGTTCCGAGCGGGTAGTGCTTCTTGTCTAGACTCATAGCCAGCGAGCTACGGTAAAAGAAGTCTGCTTCCTGTGTCATTGCTCCGTCCAGCCATCTCCCGCCAGGAGCACTGGGGTTAGCAAGGTTGATAACAGCAGGTCGTAGATTGAATTGGCTCGGGTCAGGATCGGTAGGTGCCGACTGCAATAGCTTGATGCCCACACTGAGGGCGTCGTCATTGACAACCCTGATCGTAGCGGGCGATGGGTACGACGGACAACGATCAGGATGCAGGCGACGGAGGGATTTGAAGGAATACTTGGTGCAGCGCTGAGCGTCCTTGGTTGTTTTAAGCAGACTGAGCAAAGTCGACACAGCTCGAAGCGTCTCGTTGGCGACGGCCTTGAGGGCTTCCTTATCATCAGAGTGTGGCGGAGATCGGGGCTGGTGCTCCTGAGTCGATGATGATCCCGAACCCATGGCTATCATGAGAATCGTAGTACAAATTCTACTTTTCTAAGAGATGAGTGTAATCGTCCTCGATAATGGATTTGTCTTGACTTTCGGCACTGCTCAAGCCGGACGGTTGGCTACCTACTTATGTGCACCCGCTATATCCGTCCATCACGTATGAAGGCGAAGGTTCTGTGAACTTGCGTCTTACGAGGCTCTCGTGAATCCATGCCGATGATGGGTCTTGCAAGCTGTTGATGGGTATGTTCGTGATCAAGGATTTTACAGCATAGTCAACTTCTGTGATACTTGCACTCGAACTGGTATTATGACACCTTTTTAAGGATCACTATTGACTATGATCGTGATGAACAACAACGGTTGCTATATGAATCACCAAAGGTGACACTTTTCCCCTGCTGGTGAATCGATTCAGCAGGGACGCTTATTTCTCGTTCTTTATCACATCGTGTTGAGGCCTTGACAAATCAATGAGTAGCTGGCTTCTATGACCCGGGCTAGCTCTAAACTGTGATCGATGCCGCGAAACAATGTGATCAGGCACGGGTTTTCTCTTTGTGGTCTCTGAAACATTAACGTTGACCTTTTGCCTCTTTGCACACCAACAGATTATCCCAAGCCCGGAGCTGAACACCCTCCGCGGTTGAATTAAGGGCACATCCAGACTGAGAATTACTTTAGGCTATTCATTAGCTTCATTAATCAAAGGCTTGACAAGATTGGAGCACCGCCACCTCGCCGGCGGCCTGACCAGGATTCTCCACTTGATAAGCAGCGGCGTCACCCAAGCGGCCAAGCCGGACAGCGGCACTGCCAGGCCAATCGGCCGACGCCGTTCACCTTCGGTATCTTGGCCCCGGGAAAGTAGACTAACCGGATAAGGAGCATTTGGCGTTGACAGGTTAGAGTGCAAGGTTGATGATTCTGGGCTCACCTTTTCCCCGGATCTTGCTTGACAACTAGACACGGGCATGGGTTCTAGAACCGGGGAAAGGACAATAGTGTGACTTGAAGCAGCCATCATTGTTGATGAGGCGTCTTTGTAACTGGCATAACCTGAGCGAGGTTGCTGAGTTCTTGTGCGGAGATATCTCTCGGTCGCATCAGCAATGATACCCCTGTTCCCCATCACCCTCTCAATCACACGATGCGCGGATATCCGGATGCCTTATTCCACATTGGTATATGCTTCATCACAAGACTTTCTACTTCAGATCATTACACACAAGATAATCCTCATCATGAGGCACAGCCTTCTCCAACAGACACAATGTTGGGGAAATGTCTTGGCCCCAAACCCCGGCTTCAATGAGTAATGGAAATTACCCCGCACGATTTGCGGTATCGGGGCCCCAGGTTTGATTGGGGTCCGCCGTCGGCCATAATCTTACTCCAGGGGCCAAGAGACGGATCTCCATGCCATGGCGTCTGGTGTCAAACGATGAGCCAGATGTCCGGGACAGCCGGAGTTTCTGTTAATTGATTCGATAGCCACAGTTTTGATCGGAGATTTGAGCGCTGTTCTGGAATCTGTCTCCCCAGAAATTGGGAATGGATTCCTCCACACCAAAATGCATCTCCCATTGTTCCCCAGTCTCGAAATGATCCCCAATTCGACCTCATTACACATCCAAGGGTAATCATGACTTCAGTTAAGCATAAAGACAGCATGTTTATCTCACCCAACCATTCATGCTGAGATGCAAACACCCTCAGCTTTCGCCACCTCGGTCGGGTGGCGTTTGGAGATAGCGAACCCCAGTCTCTGTATGGTCAGATGCCCTCCAAACCCCAGCGTCCCCGCGCCAAAATGCAACAGACCCTTCTCCAAATTGCGGAGTGTTGGAGAAACCCCATACCCCTTTCGGAAGGAACATGCGACTCGAGCCGGGGCAGAGCTAAACTAGGGGCCCAAGCCCGCCGCCGGCCATGAGTCGAGATGGAACATAGACCATGTTCAAGTTGTGTTGATAAATGTCTGACCTCCCCCTTCCCGGTGATCTGATTCTGACACAGTCTTTTTGAGCGGTCATGACGGCTATCGACGCGAACATGGCCGAAAGCACCCGATCAAGGACGGATAGCACCGCCAAGAAAGACGACGACGTTCATATCCCTGCTCTCAAATCCATCTCGCATCAGGAAGTCACCATCAATGCCTCCGGTCACGTCCAAGAGCTTCAGCAAAACTTCAACCTTCTATCTCTCGCTGGTGTCGGTCTAGTTGTCGGAAATGTCTGGCCTGCGATTGGTGGTTCCATCCTTGTCGCCATCTTCAACGGCGGCCCTCCTGGCGTACTGTACGAGTTCATCGTTGTATCTGTCTTCTACTGGACTGTCGCCGCTAGTATCGCCGAGTTAGCGAGTGCTATCCCTTCGTCTGCCGGAGTATATCACTGGGCATCCGTAACTCCCGGCCGACGATGGGGTAGGATGATTGGCTTCTTCGCCGGATGGTGGAACTATCTTGCTTGGGTTCTCGGATGCGCCAGCATGTCTTCGATTCTCGCCAATACGCTCGTCCAGATGTACGCCCTTAACCGTGCCAACTTCGTTGCTCAGCCCTGGCACGTCTTTGTTACATATATCATCACCACATGGATCGCCTGTGCCACGGTGTGCTTGGCCAACAGCGCAATGCCCAACTTGAACAAGTTCGGTGTGTTTATCATTCTGGCTGGATTCATTATCACTATCATCGTCGTCACGGTCATGCCCGGTCTAGACGGACATCCTGGGCACGCAAGTTCGGCTTTTGTGTGGACTGAGTGGACTGCCGATATTGGATATCCTAACGGATTCGTTTTCGTGGCTGGTATGCTCAACGGAGCATTCAGCGTTGGACCTGTGGACGCGACGACACACTTGGCTGAAGAGATTCCAGACCCACAGCGCAATGTGCCTATCGCTCTCCTGCTTCAAGTCATGACCGGATTCGTCACTGGACTCTGCTATCTGATCGCCATCATGTACGCCATCAACGATTACGATGCTCTCTTCGATTCAGCCTACCCTATTGCCGAGATCTATCGTCAAGCTACTGGATCTGCGGCCGGTGCCACGGGACTGCTATCATTGGTCATGATTTGCATCTCTCTGACAGTCATTGGACTCTACATCACCTGTGGTCGAACTCTCTGGGCCCTGGCTAGAGACGGAGCAACCCCTCTCCCGGGTATCTTCGGACACGTGCACCCTGCTCTCGACATGCCTCTCTGGTCTACGCTGGCTACGGCTGTGCTAGTGACAGTGCTGGGTGCGATCTACGTTGGAAATACAACGGCTTTCAACAACTTTGTCGGCAGTTTTATTCTCCTCTCTAGCAGCTCATTCCTGGCATGTATTCTGCCCAACCTCTTGACGGGTCGCAAGAACATCACTTTTGGGCCATTCAAGATGCATGGATCGGTAGGCTTCATCATCAACGGCATTGCATGTGCTTACATGATCACCTGGGGCGTGATTTATTGCTTCCCAGCCGCTCTGCCCACCACTGCACAGAGCATGAATTATACCTGCGTGATCTGGGGTGGATTCACCATCTTGGTTGGCGTCTGGTGGTTCGGAAGCGCGAGGAAAGGATACCAAGGCCCAACGACAACTGGCAGTGTTGTACCAGGGATGGAGATTGATGCAGCTTGATCTCTCAGTTTACTTTGCTTCGATAACGCGTCGGTGCCGTCACTATCGTCCGACATGTCAGGGTCAGAAGCTTCCATTGTGTGGGGGGCACAATGCGGGGTTGGGGTATCTGGCTTGACATGAGACGCTGTGTGCATATGGCATTGGGCCTTGGTTTTGAGATTGAGATAGCACCATCCTTGTGTATATTAATCCATCTAATTTCTTGTTCAAATGCCTCGCAGCTATCTAGTTCCCGTGTTTCTTGTCCTCTCGTGCAGTTGATCCGAGGCGCGTGGGGAAGTGAAATGGTTTCACCGTCAACGCTTGGCACTCCACAATGACCTGCTCTGCCAGCTCAAAGGTCTTTGTCGAGAGACCCTCTTAAAAAGCTCCATTTCTTAGTCATCTGTTATCCCTAGGTACCATCGAAGCTATCCCGGATCCAGAAAGCGAGCCCTGGCTGTGACGACACCGAGGTTAACAGGGTTCAAGTGATCTGAGCACCAGCTCAGGGGTTTTGGTCTGGGGGCAATCCCGGCGCCTGTTGGGATGTTTGGAACGATGCTGCAGAATCGTGCATGGGGTCGTTCCTTGTTTCTCGGCTTGTTTGTACCTGACGAAGGTAGCCATCGGGACTGAGCTACGGTGCATCAAATTACCTGCGGTTTGTTCGGAGACAACAAGTACAACAAGTTCCTCAGACTCGCTTTTAGTCTATCATCTACCTACATACGATCAACTCCTCACGAACAGCTCCAGAGCCCCATGAGAAGATCCTTCGCGTCCTGCAAGATCGAGGTGCGTGGTACGTTACGTGTTGAGCTCGTCCCAGTACTAATGCACGTACAGTTGGTGAATGCAGATGAGCAGTGATGACAGAAATGGCGGGGCAACGGGCATTCGCGATATTTTCCCCTTTTGTTTACAATCTGAGACAGTTTTCCGCTAAGAGAAGAGAAGCCAGAGCTATCCATAGATCCCAACGCTTTTAAGTCTCAGCTCTCTCGTGACCATCAGGATCACCCGGCAGTGAGACCTTCAGCGGCTCTTCTATCTACCCTGTACTTTTGCTTCGCGGCTCAAAACAAAGCTGGATCAACACAAACCCTGTCGGTAGATGCGGAGCTGAAAAAATGGAGAAAAAAAAGCAGCTGTGAGGCACGGTTGCAGAAAAAATCGAGCAAATTTTGACGAGCCTCAGCTGCCTATGCTTACCTGCCGCGAATAACCTGGATAGGCTGGCAAAGATTGAGGCCCGTCAGCTATTTCCAGCGGCAGGCATGGCGTCTACCGTGCCAGCACCAATATGAGTCAGGCTGTGTTTTCAACCTCAATTGAGGCTGACTTGAGTCAGAGATTTATTTTTATGATTTCGTGAATTGGAAAAGAGGCTTGAAAATTCGCAACCCTCGCCCCAATCTCGAGTGTTGAGTGTCCAATCTGTCACTGTCCGGCCTCCCAAGCGCTGGGCCAGAGACATTTTTAAGCCCTGGTGCGACAAAGCGAGCGAATCGGATAACCCCACATAATGTTGCAGCCCGACCAGAAATAAGGACCTAATTAGCCCCGACCTGGCCTCAAAATTTTACTCTAGGCCTCGCCTCTTGACTGGATGCCCTACCTTTGACGATTGGGCACGACTACACGGCTCCTCCAGAGCAAGAGTCAAAAGTACATCCGTTACACGTAAGGGAAATATGGGCCTCAGCGGCCGCGAATCCCTCTGGTCTGGCTTTCGGCCTTGTTTTTCGAGCTCAATTTGACAGCAGACAGGGATCCATCGACTTGCAGGCCCTATCCACTACCCGTCCCTACCGGGGGCTTCCAAGCAACCAGGCCTTTCCACATGGTCGTGTCGCCACCGAGCCTCCATTCTCATTTGCGTCTTGCACGGCAACCCGCAGTTAGAAGCGTCGTGTCAACGCTGTCGCCCCCGCTGACCCCGGGATCTAGCAGCCAATGGCTGCCCTGCGGCTGGTCGGGATGATCTGGACAGGCCCCGGCAGGGTTCTCTCGCTCGCCCTTCCCGCTCTGCCTCTGCAAGGAGTCGTGCCTCACGCGTCATAAGGGCTCAATCTCTTGACGCCGTATCACATGGTTGGTCCAGGACGCTCCCCGAGCTCGCCCAGGCGTGCCCAAAGTGGTTGGGCTGTGGATCTCGCACCACCCCGGTGCCACTCGCAGGGTTGACACTGTTGAATTGGGCTGCTCGGGCTCTGTCCCGGCCGTGCAAGTCCCTGTTACAAGACCGAGTCGCCTTCACCAAAATGGCCTGTTAGAACTCCTCTTCTAGCCTAGGAGACCTTTCCTTTTTGATGCAGAAATCCATCACACAATATGCAGCGCGACTATTTGGACTTTGTACCCTTTTCTACCTTTAATTCCGTATTCCCAAAGGTCACCGCCGCCCGACGCCGATCATCACACCCAACCGCTGCCATTGCCATTCAAACCCCCGCAACCCACGACAAGCACACGAGATACTCTGCTTTTACACACTTTTTCGACACCTGAAGAGACACAGACACAGACACAGACACCATGAAGAAATCAACAAAGCAATCACAGAAGCAGCCGGCGGCTCGCAGGCCGTTCGACCCAATGGCCACATACGAGCAGCAGCGCCAGAAGGAGAGCAACATGGCCATGACAATCCGTGGCTACCCCCCAAAGAACAAGTCCGACTCATGGCACACGTCTTCGGACGAAAGCCAAAGAAACACCAGCGCCAGTTCTTCTCTTGCCCGGACACGATCACACTCCCGACCACCTACACGGCGGCCAGAGGCTGATGGCCTCTCAACCGTGTCCGAAGTGTCGAGTGCTCCCTCAGCACCGTCCGACGCATCGACAGCCACCGCCTCCACCGTCACCACTACTACCACCACATCCTCCATCCAGAACCAGAACCAGAACCGACGACCACAACACAAGGAGGAGCCCCTCATGTTCAGGCCTCCCCAACTCAAGTTCCGATCTACACAGGACAACTCGAGGCTAAGGTCACCAGAGCCATCACCTAGGAACTTTTACACGTCGGACGACAATGGTTACGACTCTACTTCAGACCTTGGATGGGGAAGCTCGTCCAACGTCTCCGTCACCACCAAGGCTACGACTGTTATGGACGACTCTGATGACAGCTGTGCAAAGACACCAACACGCTCCCGGTCCATGGTCCGGCGGAAGAGCATCAGCACATCACAGCAGACTCGACAAACAGAACGTCAGACGGAGCGACAGACTCAAGTGGAGCGACGAACTGAACGTCAAGTCGACTTTCAGGATGACCGTCAACTAGAACGCCAGACAGACCGTCAACTGGAGAGGCGGACTGAGCGTCAGGCGGATCGTCCCAAGGAACGTTCACGTAGTCGGGGACGTACCTTTCACATCCACATCGAGCCCACGGCTCAACAGTCTGCGAACAACAACAACAACCAGCAGCAGCAGACACAGCAGCAGCAGCAGTCTACCAACACTCAGCAGCAACAACCTGCAAACAACCAGACTGCCGTGGTTCACTCCATGACCCAGCAGCAGTCTATGACCCAGCAGTCGACCATCACTCACCAACAACCGCTGATTCACCAACCTGCTATGACCCAGCAGCCCATGATCACTCACCAGCCTGCCGTTGCTCCTCAGCCCATGATCGCCCAGCCTATGATGGCTCAACCGATGATGGGACAGCCCATATATGCTCAGCCCATGGCCCAACCCATGGCCCAGCCCATGATGCAGCAACAGCAACCCATGGTTCAGCACCAGCCAATCGTCCAACAACAACAACCTCCTGCCCCGGCACCTCAGCCGGAACGCATCCCTCAGGAGCGACAACTCCCTCAGCCTGAGCGCCCGCGGTCTCGATCTCAGGCCCGCTCACGAAAGGATGTTGAAAAGACCATGGCTGCTGAAATCGAAAACCTCAAGAGCGAGCTGAAGAGCCTTCGGAGCAAGCAAAAGGAAACCTCCAAGGATCTAGATGATGCTCGATACCGACTCGAGTGCATGCAGTCAGACAAGGACGAGCTTCGACAGGAGAGAAACAAGGCACAGGCGACCAGAGACAAGCTTACCGGCGAACTTGACGATCAGACACGCCTCCTAGAGAAGACACGGACCCGACTGGACGAGCAACGCCGGACCCTTGAGAAATTCGAAAAGGACCGAGATGGCTCCATCGAAAAGGTGAAAATGGACCGTGACCAGATGCTCGACAGATATAAGCGTGAGCGTGACCAGGCCATTGAGGTCGTCGACAAGTTCAAGCGTGA
This sequence comes from Fusarium setosum, assembly GCA_013623625.1. NCBI lineage: Eukaryota > Fungi > Ascomycota > Sordariomycetes > Hypocreales > Nectriaceae > Fusarium > Fusarium setosum. Next base: position 46,547 of record JABFFE010000368.1, on the reverse strand, counting down.
GCGCGATCAAGCTCTTGAGCAGGCCAAGAAGGATCTTGACCGTTCGATTGTCAACTCTAAGAAGGACCGTGATGCCGAGCTGCAGAAGCTCATGCGCGACCGAGATGAAGCGATCCGACGGCTTCAAAAGGATCGGGATGCTGAAGTCGACCAACTACAGAGGGAGCGCGAGCAGGCGATTGAGAGAGTCAAGAAGGAGCGGGATTCTACTGTCGACAAGCTCCAGAAGGATCGCCAGTATGAGGCCGAGAGAGCCAAGAAGGACCTCGACATCTCCATCTCAAAGGCCAAGAAAGAGCGCGACCAGGCCCTTGCGAAACTCCAGCGTGAACGCGACCAAGCCGTTGACAAAGCCAAGCGAGAGCGTGATCAGGCCATCGACAGGGCCAAGAAGGAGCGTGATCAGATTGTGGGCCAGCTCACAAAGGAACGCGATCAGCTCTTGGAGACTGAGAAGAACTTTGGCAACAAGGTCAAGGAGCTCGAGGACCATCTCGCTAAGCACCGCGAGTTCAAGGCTGTTCTTGAGAAGAACTACGAGGATCTCAAGAAGGAGAGTGAGGGCGCCAGCCAGTCCAAGGGGCAGTTCGAGGCCAGGTCTATCAACTTGGAGAGAGAACTCGACGACATCAAGGCTATCCGAAAGTCCCAAGAGACAGCCTATGTCGCTCGCATTGCCGGCTTGGAGATTTCCCAGGAGTCGATGCAGTTCCGCGTCGACGGAATGGAAAAGGATCTCCTGGAGAAGGCCAAGGAGCTCGGCGAGCTTACAGTGGAGCGAGACCGCTTCAAGACTGACAGCGAGAACAACAAGAACCAGGTTGATTCTCTCACCAAGGACAAGGCTGGTCTTGAAGAGGACAAGAAGCACTTGCAAAAGCGCATCGACGAGCTCACGGGCGATAAGTCCAAGCTGGAGGAGCAGCTGAGCGGACTTGAAGGTGACAAGAAGAAGCTCGAGGAGCAAGTCACTGTTCTTGAGACGACTATCGAGGATTTGAAGAAGGAGAAGGAGGACTGGACCAAGGACTCCGAGAGCAAGGACGCTCGCATCGCTGGCCTTGACACTGAGAATGGCGAACTAAAGTCTCAGATCGAGTCCCTGAACAAGGAAAAGGACTCGGTCACCAAGAAAGTGGAAGACATTGAAGGAAAGAGGAACAAGCTCAAGAAGCGCTACGAGCAGCTGGTTGGGCAGAACAAGGGTTTGCGCAACCAAGTCCGAGGACTGCTGCATGAGCAAGACGACCAAAGCTCGCAGGTCCTGCGGCTATCGGTCGAGTGCAAGAGCTTGCGAACGGAAAACTCTTCCCTCCGGGCAATGTCTGATGCTGGCAGTGTGATTTCGAGCTCCCTGTCAACTATTTCTAGCTCTGTCAGCACCGTCACCGACGACGATGATGCTACCAGCGTTGCTTCAGACGCCACCGAGAAGGCTGATCCTGCGAGTGTTCCTCAGCCTGCCTCAGTTGAGGACGTGACGGAGGAGACGGAGGAGGAGGCTCCAGCTGAGGAGGCTCCGGCCGAGGAAGAAAAGGCTGAGGCTGAGGCTGAACCGGCGGCGGAGCCAGCAGCGGAGCCAGCAGCGGAGCCGGAAGCCGAGCCCGAGCCCGAGGCCAAAGCTGAGCCCGAGACCGAAGCTCCTGCTGAAGCTCCTGCTGAGGAGAAGGCGCCAGAGCCTGAACCTGAGCCTGAGCCTGAGGCCGAGCCGGAGCCTCCAAAGGAGGAAGACAAGGCGGCCGAGGAACTGGAGCAGCTGCGTGGTGAGAATGCCGAGCTCAAGGAGAAGGCGGCTTCTGTTGATGAGATGACCACGAAACTCACCGCAACCGAAGAGAACGCCGGCAAACTTCAGCTCGACGTGGACACTATGACTAAGGAGCGCGATGATCTCAACGTCAAGCTTGCAGCCACCGAGGAGAATGCCGGAAAGCTGCAGCTCAACGTCGACACCGTTACGGCAGAGCGAGACGAGATCTCCAAGAAGCTCGCCTCTATTGAAGAGGAGGCTGCCAAGCTTCAGGAAAAGGCTGCCAGTGTCGAGGGCCTCACCACCGAGCGAGACGAACTCCAGGGAAAGCTCACTGAAGCTGAAGCCAACGCCGCGCAGCTCCAGGAGAAGGTCGCCAGCCTTGAAGCCCTCACTGCTGAGCGTGATGAACTCGCCAAGAAGCTCGAGACTGCCGAGCGAGAATCTGTCATCCTCAACCACCTCCGCACCGAAAACAATAGCCTCATGAAGCAGCTTGAGGAGGCTAAGAAGGCTCAGCAAGCTGCCAGCGCTGAGGTGACGTCGCTGAAGACCCAAGTCGACGCTTTGGTTGCCCAGGTGAACGGAGGACCTCCTCGGGCAAAGAGCGTGAACGGACGCAAGCCCATCAAGGATCCCAAGCGACGAGAGGAGCTGGTGATTGTGCGTGATCCCCGTGACCGCGGAGGCGGAATGTAAGTGCACCCCTTGAGTCTCTACAGCTCTGTTCATGATACTAACATTCTACAGTCACATTGTGCGACGTCGCAACCTCAACTCTTCGACGACGAGGTCTTCCTCTCAGTCGGATGGATCTGCAGACGCTTAAATGATCTCTGTACTACCTATTAACGAAACATGTCGCGACGACTAGACACTCTTTACATTTCTTTCCTTTGTACTATTTTTTTTGTTGTGTGAAATAAGCAAGCGATGGATGGGTTCTTTTTATATACATGTTATGTAGAGGCATACACTAAAAGACGAGCGATGCAATATCTGTACGAGGGACGAGGTTACTATACACATGGGACCGGTGGGGAAGAATGGGGATATTTCCTTTGTTTGGGATGGCGGGGAGAGGTTAGGTTAGCATCGGTCTGGCGCTGAAATAGAGATACAAATTGGATGGGGATTGATTGTTGGGATTTGATTTGATTTGAAGCTTTGTGGACATGATGAAACGCGGAGGCGTGTTATTGGGCTTGAGTGGCTCTCGTATTTTCAAGTAGTGGCTGGCCTCATTTGTCTGTATGTCCTATTGGTTTTTCAATGCTGTGCCAAGTCCGACCCTCCTGGGTACTTGAATCGTGTTCCATCCAGCATGGTGGTGCCCCGGTAATAAGTGTTGTGTGGCAATCTTCGTATGCGTCTGGATGACTGCTTATGTGCTGCTCTTGCATTCTAAGCTTTAAATGTGACGGCCGTTTGTAGCCACTTAACGAGGTATGAGCTATTACCCCTGTTCCTCTTCAATCTGCACTTATTAAATTTTCCAATAACTTTCTTTTGACACTGTCTGGCACAACCTCTTCTATTCCACATATGTAATATCATTCTCGACCACCTAAGGTCTACCGTCTACTCCCTGTCCAACTTTGACTCGTCGTATTTCCATTAGTATCATATCTCTGTTCTACTTTCAGCCAGATGAGAGGAAACACTAGAAGAACACAACGTATCTATGTAGCGTGGATATCCTGAATCACCTTGCAGCTATGTGGGACAGTATATTAATAACTAATATAGCCGGTCCGGCTAAATTGCCGAGGAACCCGTCTTCCTTACGAAGGGACTGGTTAAAATCGTTTAACTGGGGAATTCAGGAAGCTGATTTTAGTATCAATTTAAATCCAAACTGAGAGAATAAACCATCACCCGTAGCAAGTGTCTCAGCTACAGTGCCTACTTTCCCGTACCTAAGTAAGTATGAAGATAGGCCATTGATGGATGTAGCGCAGATTGGCGACTCATATTCGTATGCTTGGATTTAGGTTGCTTTATTGAGAAGAAGCTTGAAATCAAAGGCTAAACATGTGTTCCTCCCATAACGTTATGACAACGCTACCGTTCATAAGCTCAACGTGTTTCAGCGCTCGGTTGCCCAGCTGGGTATTGTGGGGCTGTCTTACGTACCCCCGACTTCCGAATCTCAGCCAACCTTGCGAATCTGCGCTTCAGCTCTCAGAACGCCGACTTGCGGTATTTCGACACTGGAAGTCAGTTATTATTTCATACCAAGTATCCATGTCAGACACAAATGAGCCCCCAGCCCTTGAAGGCTTCCTTCAGGACCAGCGCTTCAGCCAGACCTTTACGCTCCCGGCAGACCCCGCAAATGATCGGACCACTCTCCAAGTCAAGTATGTCGACTTTGGCTACCGCAATGAAGAGCATCCCGAAGAAGAGAATGTGCTCTTGTTCTTTGCACCCCTGATGCCCTCCCGTATGCTCCACGTGGCAAAGGATGCCTTGGCCAAAAGGCACAAGGTGCGTGTTGTCAGCTTGGACCGGCCTGGCGTTGGGGGTACTGGCGAGGTAGAGTTGAAAAAGAGGATTTCTGTCAGTAGAGGCAAGTTCACTAACATCCGATGTTGAAGTAAACCATGTGGCTAATGCAGCAAAGAGATAACCTTGGCACTGCTTCAGCATCTCGGCATCCAGCACGTTTTTGTGGCCTGCCATAGTGGAGGAACAGTCTACGCACTCGACATGATATCCCATCATCCTGAAATCCTGCATCCTGATCGGCCATACATCGCTATCGGTGCACCTTGGATCCTCCCGGTTCACTCTCAGCTCCTGACCATGACCATTACCCAAGCCTTGCCAAACGGAATTGTGGCCCAGGCCGACAAGTTGGCAGGTTTCGTCAATAGCGCGCTATCTCCAGCTCTGTCTGCTTCGGCTGGTTTTAGCCAGACGCTGATAGGTTTGACGAAACCGGGTCATCGCGCGGCAGCTGGGGAGGACAACGCGGATGCAAAGTTTGAGGAGGCCCTAGAGCCCAAGCTGTTCAAGCGTATACACTCGGAGGGCATCCGGGGCATGTCCGACGAGGCACTCTTCCTGATGCAAAAGGTCCCAGACATCAACGGTTGGGGCGACTGGACTGATTACGATGACCTGGTCCCGAAGTTGATCGATGCATTGAAGAGGACGGGCAGACGGCTTGAAATGGACGTGTTCTTTGCTGAGAAGGATGCCATTTCTGGAGATGCGGCCACTTCAGGCCCGGAGTGGGTTAACAAATGCTGGCAAGGTGAGCAGACAAGGGAGACCATTACCTACTCCAGCACTGTCATCGCCGGAGCGGACCATGACACTATTTGGAGCATACGCCTCGGTGTTCCTGAGAGCGTGTTTGGCAAAATAGGTAATTAGAAGGTACAGGCACTGATATTATAGTCTTGATTGTGAGCATGGATTGGTCGTTTACTTGAACTCTCTTTGTAATAGATTCCGTTGCTCTTATCTCCCACGTTTAAGACTATGAATGACCCTTGGCTGCATCCTCAATCATTCGCTTCAAACCCGCCACATACCGTCTTGCAATCAAAGTCGGCAGCCATCCTATCAAAGAACATCTTGCTATCTCCTTTGGGTATCAGGAACTGAAGACCATCCCTCCGCGGCTGCTCTGCTAGATATCCAACGAACCCAGTAAAAAGAGCCTTCTCCGTCTTGCCGAAAATCACCGCTGGTTTCGCTTTTGGGCCTTGAGGCTGTTGGTCTAGCTCCCACGCCGAACGTGCTTCAAGACTATTGGTATTGGTATCCCACCATCGTCTTAGATGCTGATGAAAACACTTGGAGCTGCGGTGGTAAGGGTATTCTGGCGAGTGTCTAGTTTTTATCGCGTTGAAGGCTGCTTTTAGGTATGTTGGTAACCGGGCGTCTTCTAGCTCGACCACTGCGAAATCAGAGTCGCGGTACGGAGACCAAGCTCCCTTGTTATCATTCTCATCGTCGTAAAGAATAGCCGAGAGCCCAATATACATCGCTTTGACTGGCCACGTGCCTCTTTCTTCTTTCAACTCAAGCAGGGCCTGCTGAAGTTCTTCAAGACGCGAAAGGGAGGCGCCGGATGGCCACAAGTTGACAATAGCGTATATATCGCAGGGTAGTGAACGCAGCTGATCGAATGCAGGCAGTTTTAATGACATGTATACTGTTCTGATCTCCCGGTCGACCCATGCCATGTCATTATCCGGAGTACGGTCGGCGTTGGTTTTTTGGCTGTTTGACCGAGTGAAGAAGCCTCTGCAAAGGGCGACTTTTCGTGACTCGTGGCAAGCGCCGAGGAGGCCCATAGGCGGAGGCATACTAGGAGCTGCTATTTTTCCATAGGCCCAGTCGTGTGGTAGGTCCTTGGCAGAGCGACCAACCCTAAGGTCTCGATACGGCGGGAGGGCGTACTCCCAGATGAGGAGCTGCAGTTCATCTGGGAGATTGGTGAAGCATGTGAAAGTAGCTGGGGACATGATTGTAGTACAAGTCATGGATGTGACGCTAATGAAGGTGGTTTATACGATATTTAGAATGGTTGATGACCGCAGGACTCGTGCTGGACAACAGTCCTAGGCAGCCCAAAGATGCGTCACATGACTCTTGCACTGCGCGCTATATTTAGAATTCGTCCGTGATCGACATCAACGGAGCGCGGTCAGCTGACGCGTTAGGTTGCCATGCACAGGAATACCAGAAGGACTCAATAGGACTCTGAAGAAGCATTCTTTACAATTCCTTTACCTAAACTAGCTGTTGAACTCCATACCTTTACAATTTCGCTGCAATATTAACATGCACAGCCTTGATGTTTGAGTAGGCCGCAAGTCCTGCCTCTCCCAACTCTCGTCCGATGCCGCTCTGCTTGACACCACCAAACGGAATCCTCCAGTCACTGTCATTGCTCGAGTTGATCCAAACCATTCCGGCTTCGATCCGCTTGGCAACCTGGTGTGCCCTGGTCAGGTTGGTGGTGAAAAGCGCACTGCCAAGCCCGTATTGGGTATCGTTGGCAAGGCTGATGGCGTCGTCTTGGGAACTGAACTTGGTGATGACCACGAATGGGCCAAAGACTTCTTCTTGGAAGACTCTCATCTTTGGTGACACCCCGGTGAAAACGGTGGGTTCGATGAAGTAGCCCTTTCCATCGCCGACCTTCTTGAAGGGTTGACCGCCAAGCTCGAGCTTTGCGCCCTCCTGCTTGCCGACATCCACATATGACATGATTCGGTCATACTGTGCCTTGGTAATCTGAGGTCCCTGGAAGGTATTCTCGTCAAAGGGATCCCCGAGCTTTGAGATCTGCTTCACTTGAGCTCGGAAGGCGGCCATGAACTTGTCGTAAATGCCTTCTTGAACTAGAATACGGCTCGTCGCAGTGCAAATCTGTCCTTGGTTGGACATGATACCAGCGTGAGCCCAGTATGCCGCCAAGTCGACATCAGCGTCATCGAAGACAATCAGCGGGCTCTTTCCGCCAGTTTCAAGCGTGATGTTCTTGAGGTTGTTGCTGGCCATCTTCATGATGTGTCTGGCCGTAGCAGTCGAGCCGGTGAACGCAATCTTGTCAACCTCCATGTGAGAGGCAAGGGCGGCACCTGCGACGGAGCCGAGACCGTTGACGATGTTGACAACGCCGGGAGGAAAGCCCGCCTTTACGACGAGGTTGGCGAAATAGAGGATAGAAAGGGGGGTCTGCTCAGCTGGCTTCAACACAACCGTATTGCCGCAGGCCAAGGCTGGACCAAGCTTCCAAGCGGCCATGGCCAAAGGATAGTTCCATCTGTGACAGACTGTCAATAGGGATTTTCATGAGTACTGGAGACGCCGGGCATCAAGACTTACGGGATGATCTGGCCGCAAACACCGACAGGCTCCCGAACGGTGTAGGCAAACTTGTCTCCAGTAGTCTCAATCACCTGGCCAAATACCTTGTCGGCAAATCCGCTGTAGTATCGCAGCGTCTCGGCGACCTCGACACAGTCCTCGTTGAGAGCAACCGAGTATGGCTTCCCATTGTCCCAGGTCTCAATCGTAGCAAGAACTTCGCGATTCTCCTCGACAAGCTCAGCAAGACGGATCATCAGCTTCCCTCGCTCAGTCGCCGGCAGGTCCCTCCACTGCGGGTTGCGAAGGGCTCTGCGGGCAGCACGCACGGCCTTGTCGACATCTTGAGAGGTGGCGGCATAGACCGATGTGATATTTTGTTCATTGCTGAGTGACGTTAGCTCTTCATTTCCTCAGAGATCCTCCGACGGAAGCGGGGACATACGTCGGGTTCACCGAAGTGATGGTGCCGCCATCCGATGACTTGACCCATTCATTGTTGATGAAGAGGCCGGTAGGCTGGGCATAGGTGCGCCCATTGGGGGCAGTGAGTTGGACGTCAAGGCTCATTTTCCGTGGCAAGATGCTCTGGATCTCTGGGTGAGTGGTCGATGGACAAAGGACCCCCATCCTAATATCTTGGGAGCCCCAAGGGTCACGAACGCCACCAACCCCAGGCGCATGTCATCCGTGCGGGGTTCCCAAGGGGGACCAATGTCCCGACCGCCCCAGGTTTTGAGCTCAAAGATACGGTTTGACGATCGGGCGTCGGCACGCTTACCCCCGGCCCGGTGTGGGTATGTCCAACCAAGCACATGCCGGGCCGGTGAGGCAAACCAATCTGCCAGTTCCGAATCTGGCAGTTGTTTTGCAGTTTTGAGATGCAGATTGCCCGTCCGCCAAGGTTGTTAGTCAAGGACAAACCGTTGGACCCTTGGCGCATTGGACACAAGGGGGCTGGTAGCGCAACCTTGTGTGAAAACAATCTAGGGCGGAGAGATGACACAACGTGGAGAAACGACCTGTCTGATTCAGCGCGAGATTAGACTATTCCCAAAAAGGCAAGAAGATAGGCCAAAAGATACAGTGCGATTAATGAGTTGATCATTGTATGCTAAGAGATGAACCTTGTATCTTTAGACTAGCTACATACAAACAGCTTTACTATCCACTATGCTCTACGCGAACTTGCAATCCTTTGCACATACACGGAAGTTCAATCTCAATCAAGAAGCCTCAGTCTTGGCCGCCCCGCCATTCCCTCCATCAGTCTTGGGCTCAACGTAGTTAGCCATCTCCGCGCGCTGTGCGTAGATGACATTGCCCTGAGCCTCCTCGGTTTCCATGTAGGTGACGCGTCCCTTGATGATCCAGAATCCAAGCGTAACGACCAACATGATTCCAAAGACCGCAATGGCGTAGTTCATGTCGGAACCAGACGGGTTCGGCTCCGTCGGGAAGAAGAAGAAGACCGTGGTCACCGCGCAGTAGACGACTGAAATCCAGTTGATGACCGCACCAAAACGTCCAAGTGAAAATTGACCAGGTGGAAGCTTGTCTCGGCCCACGAGGAGAAGGGTCAGGATTGGCATGCCGTAAGACACTGTGAGTGCAATCGTGCTGACACTCAGGATAGCCTCCAGCACAGTTGAAGCAAATGTGTAGAGAATTCCAACCAGAGCCATAATGACGCCTTGAAGCCACAGAGCGCGGACCGGAACCTTCCAAGTTTCGTCAACCCGGGCAAAGTAGTTGCTCCAAGGAAGACCACCATCTCGGGCGAAACCCCAGGTCAGACGAGAAGCTGTCGTGACGATTCCAACTCCCTGTCCCATTCCATTCACGATGAACAGAGCCAGGAGAACCGCTCCGCCCTGCAGGCCAACAGTCTGTTTGAGCAAGTCCATGAATGGCAGGCCAGTAGAAGGGTTGAGGACAACATCCATTCCCTGGATGCTGAAGAGACAGACAACCATGAAAATGAAGCCGGTAATAGCGCCGCAGACAACTGAAAGCCAAATGACGCGAGGAATATTCTTTCGAGGCGCAGGGATTTCTTCGACAAGGTGAATAGCAGCATCGAAAGCCGTGAGACCGTAGGCGGACTGAACGAGACCGATAAACCAGGTGACACCATCAGGCCAGCCCGTCTGGTTGATCCAAGTGCCGAAAACGAAATCGGCAGGTTTGAAAGCGAGGTTGTCTTTGGTTCCAACCGAAATAAGCAGCGCTAGGCTGATGACGAAGAAGAGCCCTCCAAACGAGATACCAACGAAGTTGTTAAACATGGGAAGAACCAGGTCTTTTCGGCAGGCAACAACGTTGAAGAGAGTCATTGCAAAGGTTGTGCCGACATAGACGAGGAACAAAACCCAGCCTGTGCTCGCCCCAGACCAGTCCGGCTTGAACAAGACCTTCATACCCAACATGAACTCGGTCATGAAGGCGATTTGTGACGCGCTGAGCGTCCACCAACCAAAGGTATTAGTCCATGCGCAGAGGTAAGAAAGGAATCGTCCTGTTGAAGTTGGGTAGAGGCGCGAGATCCAATACGCTTGGCCCAGCGCGGTGGGCATACTGCTGCACATCTCGCCCAACGAGACTGCAACGCATAGGTTGCATGCAAAGACAAGACACAGACCCCACAGGATAGCGATAGGGCCGCCGCTTGTCAAGCCGCTGGACAGGCCCTGTGCAAAGGTCGACCAGGTGCCTAGGACGGAAAACGCCAGGGCAAGCATACTCCAGATGCTGAACTTGCGGGTAAGGGCCTGCTCATGGCCGAAGCACGCAAGGTCCTCTGCATCCTGGATGGCCTGGTTCGTGGTATCAACGCGCTTCAGCGCGGAGTTTGTCTCGACGTCGGTGGTCATGGCCGCGTCTGACAATGACCAGTCGAGATGCAAAAGAGGAGGGTTGGCGGTTGGCGGCAAGGCGACGGGCAGCCTTTTGAGCAGAAAGGTTTAATCCGGCTCCAGTAAAGAGACAAAAAATGAGGAAAAAAGTAGTCTGAGGGGAATCCAAGTCGGGGGTGGCAATCCAGTCTGGCGATGCGGTGTTTATATCCAAATTTTCATCAGGGTGCGTACGGACCAACAACCCTTTTGTCAGGAGACTACGGGATATGTAGAGTAAGAGCGCAGCCGTATTTTCATTTGTCTTGGGTATCGTGTGACGAACGGACCTCAATGTCAGATAGTACTGTATGGAGTACCCGAGTACCTACGCACAGCAGAATGGCAGTGTAGGAACGGGGAGGAGGATGGCCACTGAGAGGGGAAAAAACTTGGACGGGTTGGAGCGAAGTGGGCGCACTTGTTGATTAGGCCGGCGTAGGTCTGCCTGGTTTGGGCTGTTATCTATGACCCCCGTCCCCCAATGTCCTGCTTGTCTGGTCTAGTGTGGCACAGATAGGGTCAAGGGCCGGAGCATGCCAGCAACCTTAATACCCGTCTGTCAGCGCCGGAGGAAACCCATCTTGAAAGGTCTTGCGCCCGTGAGAAGACGCAGATATATCTTGGAGTTGAGCATTCCTCAACGCCATCGCAGACAAGCCATCGACGTTACAGGGCCTCGGCTGCGGGGAAACCAAGCCGTGCCCCATGGGGAATTTGCGATGGAATGCATCGACGGCGAATGTCAGCACGATTTCATTACGTGATGAGCTCAAGGGGTACAAGGTCTCACCACCCATCTCACGCGTTGCCCTGTGCGATCCCCTTTTCCCCACGGGGTATCTCTCTAACTCGCCAGAAGTCCGGGCCGGGTCGCTTCTGTTAACTGTGACAGATTACGAAAGAGCCTATAGGTGTGACAGGGCATGCATGGGTCAGGGCTCCTGGTTCAGGTTTCGTATCGCGTCGCGACATCGGCGAACAACCAACAATCACCTGTCGGTTATCTCGGGGCTCCTTATCGACCTGAGCCGCCCGTCGAAAAACTGCAAATATTTGCCCGCAAATGGTATAGCGTGGTACTGACGGTCTCCACGTGGGAAAACTGAGAATCAACTGCCACAAGCGGCATGGTGACAGAGGCGAGAGGGACGTGACAGGGCTGTGATTGGCTGGTCAGTTCAAGTGACAAAGAGAATGCAAAACGCCCTGAGTCGTCAAGCATTGAGGCCATCGACAGACCGACTCTGCATGCTGGGGGGAGGGCGCGGCGCGGCGGAGCGCAGCGGAGATGCTGACAGGTGACGCCCCGGCCACAACGGTTGTACCGAGGATTTGGGGGGCAAATAGTGGACCTCGTGACTCTGTATCCTGCCATTCTTTGCCCGTCCTTGGATAGCCGCTGGTGTTGAAAGAGATCCGGCGCCTGAAGCTGCCGGAGGCGGTTGGGAGCGGCGACAGTCAGGGTCTGGAAATGCAATCCAACTGCGATTCCTGGGTAGAGGTCGCGGCTAGTCCTCGGTAGCGCCAGAAATGCATGATTGTTTGCTTCTGTTCAACGTTCCACCGGCAGTCTCGAGCCCATCAGTGCCCGGCCCTGAGTCGTACCGAGCGGACGCGGCGGAGCGGTCTCACGGAGCGGGGCCACCGGGCGACGCCGACGATTCAAGGCTTGACTCGTCTATAAGAAGGCATCTCCTCAACTGATAAGAGTTGGTTCTTTTACTTTAGAGACTCAAAGCAAGCTCAAGCACGTTCAGCTCAGCAACAGTAACTCCTATCTCCCCCCCGGGACACCCAACCTTTTGTTCTTATTCACACGTATGGCACAGTCGCTCAGCCCCGACAACCCTCATCATGATTGCAGACACCTCTTCTATTGCCGGCTACACCATCTTTCGGGAAGAGCCCAACGACGCCGCTCCCGATCTGTCCAATTCTCAGAATTTGCATCCTCTCGGTAAGTGCACCTCTGTTCAGTTTTACTATGCTTAGCTTACACCCTCCAGATCCGCTGTCGATTGAAGAGATTCGCGCTGCAGCAAGGATCATTCGTGACTATGCCAAACCAAAGTCTCTCAAGTTCAACTGCCTGACTCTCCGCGAGCCAAAGAAGGCTGAATACGCTGCCTTCCGAGCCCGAACTGGTCCCCGACCTGCTCGTCGCGCCTTTGCCATTGTCATCGAGAAGGGCACCAGCAACATCTCCGAGGTGATTGCCAACCTGGCCGAGTCCAAGGTCGAGGAGTGGAAGGCCGTTTCAGAGGTCGGCCCAACCTTGACTCTTGAGGATCTCGATGTCTGTGAGCGCGTTGCTCGCGCCGACCCTCGTGTCATCCAGGTCTGCAAGGACATTGGCATCACCGACATGTCCAAGGTCTTCCTGGATGCTTGGGCCATTGGTGTCGATAACCGCTGGGGCTTTGAGCGTCGTCTCCAGCAGGGCCTGGCCTACTACCGTGCCTCGCCCAACGACAACCAGTACGCGCACCCCCTGGACTTCACGGTCGTCGTCGACACCGAGAAGGAGGAGGTCCTCACTGTCGACGTTCGCTACGTCAACGGAGAGCGCACCAAGGTTCCTCTTACGTCACACAACTACATGCCCGAGTTCATTGGCGACAACTACATTGATGGAACTCTCAAGCCCATCAACATCACCCAGCCTCAGGGCGTTTCCTTCCGCATGCGCGGTAACGAGATCTCTTGGGCCGGATACAAGATGCACATCGGCTTCAACTACCGTGAGGGTATTGTGCTCTCCGACGTCCGCATGGAGGATCAGCATGAGCAGCGAGAGCGCACGCTTTTCAACCGAATCAGCGTCGTCGAGATGGTTGTTCCCTATGGAAACCCCGAGCCTCCTCACCACAAGAAGCATGCCTTTGATGTCGGTGAGTATGGCACCGGTCTGATGACCAACTCCCTGAAACTGGGATGTGACTGCAAGGGTGCCATTCACTATATCGATGCCGTCATGGCCACTGGCGATGGTGATCCCGCTGTCATCAAGAACGCCATTTGCATCCACGAGGAAGACAACGGTCTCCTCTACAAGCACACCGACTACCGCGACGGTACCGTCATCTCAGCTCGCGACCGCAAGCTCATCATCTCCCAAATCATCACTGCCGCCAACTACGAATACGGTTTCTACCACACCTTCACCCTCGACGGAACCTACAAGCTCGAGATCAAGCTGACCGGCATGCTCAACACCTACTGCATGCATCCCACCGAGACCGCCGCTCCCTACGGCACCGAAGTCGCCCCTACCATCAACGCCCACAACCACCAGCACATTTTCTCCCTCCGAGTCGACCCCGAAGTTGACGGTCCCAACAACTCGGTCGTTCAGAGCGATGCCATGCCTTCTGAGGCTCCCGTTGGATCTCCCGAGAACCCCTTCGGCAACGGCTTCTACGCCAAGAGTACGCCCTTCAAGACTGCCAAGGACGGTGCTGCCAACTACTGCCACGAGACCAGCCGCTCATGGGCCATCACCAACCCCAACAGCATCAACCCTTCAGCCAAGAAGCCCGTAGCCTACAAGATCCTGAACAACAACTGCCCCGGTCTTCTGGCCAAGCCTGGCAGTGTAGTTCACTCCCGAGCTGCCTTTGCCCGCAAGAGCCTCTGGGTTACCCCCTACAAGGACTACGAGCTGTTCCCTGCTGGTGACTACGTGTGTCAGTCTACTGGCGAGGAGAACCATCCTCACAACTCGACCATTCTCGACTGGGTTGCCCGCGACGAGCCGATTGAGAACACCGACATTGTGTGCTACATCCAGTTTGGCCTCACCCACTTCCCCCGCACTGAGGACTTCCCCGTCATGCCGGCAGAGCCTGTCAGCGTGATGCTTCGCGCATCAAACTTCTTCCAGAAGAACCCTGGTCTGTGGGTGCCCCCTTCGGCTCTGTGTGTCGACGCGGCTTCCAAGGATGCCTTTGGTAACAAGGAGGAGGCTGCTCCCTCTTGCTGTGCCACCAAGACGATTCCCCGACTGTAGGATACTGGTGAGATCGAATATGAATTTGCCGTCGCGATATAAAATTGAAGACTAGGTGGATATAGCTAGCAAGTTGAGTTGATGGGCACAGAACTGCATCGTGTCACAACCGAGAAGGGTTCCGTTTGAGATTTGTAAATCGCTATGGTCTGTAGTGAAAATTTTAATCAAAATGAAAGTCTAGAGCGTCTCAACTAGCAGTGGCAACACTAATAATGCCCTTCAAGAGTCAAGGTTCCCGTCTTAACGTACAAATACTCGTCAATGCCTTCCCTACCGCCTTCCTTTCCGTATCCGCTCTCCTTTATTCCACCGAACGGGATCTCGGCGGAGGTGCTACTACCAGTATTCTATCAATGGGCGAGATTAGCGATATGTCGTCAATAAGTCTGCAAAGACACTCACCAGTCCAATGATACCCGCCTCCAGGCTCTCATAGAGTCTCCAAACACGATCAACGTTCTTGGTGAAGGCATAGCTGGCAAGACCCATCACTGTATCATTCGCCCACTCCACAACCTGCTCCTCCGTGTCAAACCTGTAGAGTGCCGATATGGGAGTGAAGAGCTCTTCGCGGCTGATCTGCATCTCAGTCGTGACATCAGTCAGGACCGTCGGATCCATGAAATAGCCACCAACGCCTTTACCACGGCCCGAGCCCTCGGCTTCGGTTGCTCCAGGATTTCCTTTGCCCGTGCCCAAAACGAGCTTGGCGCCATGCTTGACAGCGTCTTCCGTCAGCATCTGCGCCTTTGCAAGAGACCGAGGCGTCGTCACGGGCCCAAGGTTTGAACTAGGGTCGTTCGCAGGACCGACTTTTAGGTCCTTCTTGATCTTCTCGGCCAGCAACCGGGCAAACTCGTCATATACACCGGCCTGCACAAAGATTCGGTTGGCGCATACACATGACTGGCCGGCGTGGCGATACTTAAGGGCGACCAGGGTGTTGACAGCATGTTCCAGGTTCGCGTCGTCAAAGACAATGTAGGGTGAGTTCCCGCCGAGCTCGAGCGAGCATTTCTTGACGTTCTTGGCGCAGAGCTCCGCCACAAGCTTCCCAACTCGCGTGCTTCCAGTAAAGGTAATCTTCTTGACGAGAGGATGGGTGATCATCGCCTCTGACACGCTTGGCGTATTCTCATTGCTGGTCGTCAGGACGTTGAAGACGCCGGCGGGCAAGCCAACCTTGGTTGCGAGGGACGCTAGAGCGAGACAAGACAGAGGCGTCTCGGGGCTGGGCTTGACGACAACCGTACAGCCCGCGGCAAATGCAGCGGCAAGCTTGCGCAGGATCATGGCGACGGGGTAGTTCCAAGGCACGAGGGCGACGACCACGCCGAGCGGCTGCTTGATGGTCATGGTGCGTCGGTTGGGAGCAGACGGGGTGAAGACGCTGCCTTGGATGCGGTCCGCCTCGCCGGCAAACCACCAGGCAAAACCAAGCCCCATGTCGATTTCGGCATGGGAATCCGGGATCGGCTTGCCAGTCTCGAGGGTGAGGATCTTGGCGATGTCATCTCTTGCGGCCATAATGGCCTCATGCCAGTCGTATAACAGCCTGGCCCGCCGGCGAGGATTGATCGTTCTGAAACCCTTGAAGGCTTGGTGTGACGACTGAATGGCCGCGTCGACGTCTTCGACAGCATTGTCAGGGGCTGTAGCCCATGGCTTGTCAGAGCCGGGATCAACGATGGGGAATCTCTTGCCGCTCTTGGCCGAGGTCCATTCACCATTCACGTATGACTCGTGCTGAATGAGCTCGGGGTCGTTGAGCTGCAGCGAAGGCTCGAATCCCTTGATCGGAGCCATTGTTGCCCAGGGACGATAAGACTGGCGAAGCGTGAGGGCTGCAGAGGGGAGAATGAACTTGTGGTTTCGAAACAAATGTCTTTGACACATTTATTGCAGACGCTCCCAGGCTTGAGGGGATCATGGTATCTATTCAAATAACTAGGTATGCAAAGCTGGGTAATGAGGCTTGTCGTCAACGGGCTGTGGGGTTTGGTACGTGGAGGCTTTCCGGAACAGGCAACAAACTCATCGATCTACCAATTTGTCAGGTCGCATTACCATAATCGGCAGGTTTAGACGATGCCTTTCCAACCCGCCATCCATCCATTCATCCCTCCCTCCCAGGCGGCTGGCCAGAAGCCCTTGCAATGTCCAAACTGGTAGACTCATTGAAACTAGACACTGTAGGCCATTGGTTTTACCGCTTGAAGTCAAAAGTGACGCGCCCATATGGACAACTTTGCATCATCCTATCGCATGAGCTCTTGATGCTGAGAAATGGCGCAGCCAGTTCAGTGTTGGCAGGACAAAGATGGAAAAATGCTTGCGAATTGGCAGGATTGTCTTCCAGAAGAAGCAACTAGATGAAGGCTTCCGATTTAGTTGCGTCCTTTATTTTCCTGGAAGGGCATTATCGCTGTTTAGGGAAGATTCCTGAAGGAATAGTGGTGATCGCCTCGACATCCCAGTCCAAAATTCCAGTCATTGCGCAACTCTGGAACCCGGCCATGATTCAAAATGCTCGCTTCAAAAAGACCCGTCTGCCATAGGCAAGTCATCACAGCACTTTTTGCCTGCCCGCCATCCTAGTGTATCCTTGCCACCAAACCTCGAAATGTCTTCAAAGATACAAGTGAGTGTGAATCGACTCCGCGCCACGGCTGCTCACCTCTTGTCGCAGCCACCATACCCTATGGGCCACAACCAGCTCGGCCAGCCGTACGAGACCAAGAATTTCATCGACAACACCTTTCTGAGCTCCGAGGCCGACCAGTTCTTCGATGTCCACGACCCGGCGACCAACACTCTCGTCACCCGGGTGCCGCAGTCGACGATCGAAGAACTGAACGCTGCCGTGGAGAGCGCGCAGAGGGCGTACCCTGCTTGGAAGAGCCTCAGTCTCCTGCGCCGCCAGCAGATCATGTTCCGCTTCGTTGGTCTCGTGCGAGAGAATTGGGATCGCCTGGCGGCAAATATCACCTTGGAACAGGGCAAGACCTTTGCCGACGCTCGAGGCGATGTGCTTCGTGGCCTCCAAGTGGCTGAAAACGCATGCGGGATTACAACTCAGCTCACGGGAGACGTCCTTGAGGTGGCCAAGGATATGGAAACCAGATCCTATCGTGAGCCATTAGGGGTTACCGCCGCAATTTGCCCATTTAATTTCCCCGCCATGATTCCGCTCTGGTCGATCCCTATTGCTACTATCGTTGGGAACACCATGGTTGTCAAGCCATCTGAGCGAGATCCTGGCGCTTGCATGATCCTAGCCGAGCTGGCCATGGCAGCTGGCTTCCCTCCCGGGGTAATCAACATCGTCCACGGTGGTGTAGATACCGTCGACTTTATCCTAGACGATCCAGCTGTCAAAGCCGTGTCTTTTGTTGGTAGCAACAAGGCAGGGGAGTACATCTACCAACGCGCCAGCGCCAGCGGAAAACGCGTACAGGCCAATCTCGGTGCTAAGAACCACGCTGCGCTGCTACCGGACTGCAACAAGAATCATGCCTTGAATGCGATCCTCGGGGCAGCTTTTGGGGCAGCAGGGCAGAGATGCATGGCACTCAGTACGCTGGTGCTTGTTGGAGAGACCGAGAACTGGATACCGGCACTGGTTGAGCGCGCTCGACGACTGAAGATGGATGGCGGCTTCGAGGAGGGCACCGACTTGGGTCCGGTCATCACCCCACAGGCCCGGGACCGCATCAACTCACTGATTGATTCCGCTGAGAAAGAGGGGGCTACAATCGTCCTTGATGGCCGCAATGCTCAACCTGCGTCTGGCAAATACCCGAACGGCAACTGGGTCGGCCCTACCGTCATCACCAACGTGACGACGAACATGACGTGCTATAAGGAGGAGATCTTTGGGCCGGTGCTCGTGTGTTTGGCCGTTGACACCCTCGAAGGGGCTATCCATCTCATCAACAAGAACGAATATGGCAATGGCGTGGCTATTTTCACGTCCTCAGGTGCTACTGCCGGTCGGTTTCAGAAGGAGATTGAAGCTGGCCAGGTTGGCATTAACGTGCCCATCCCGGTGCCCCTGCCAATGTTCAGTTTTACTGGCAATAAGAGGTCGGTAGCAGGTGGCGGCGCCAATACCTTTTATGGAAAGCCAGGATTGCAGTTCTACACGCAACAGAAGACGGTTACGAGTTTCTGGAGCTCTCAGGACGCCACGAGCACCAAGGCAAGGATGAACATGCCCACTCAGTCATAAGACAAGTCGCCGTGGTTCTTTACTGGACATGGACGGACTTGCCTTGAGATTCTGTTTGGATCCGATTTGGTGCACTAGACTAGGTAGACTGGATGATTCGATAGTCAATGGCTGTTTCTTGCATCAAGCACTAAACTTTTATCTGTACCTGGGTAGAATGCGTTTCATTGAGCCTCTAGGTGTATTCACAGCCACGTCCATGTAGATGTCAGGCGTGTTCTTAAAAATATCCAAACACCGATTCTACGAGAAAACCAATAACTTTCATGTCACTCTTTCTGCCCATCTCTAACTGGATTGCAGAAGTTGGTGGATGAAAGGTCTAATTGAGGTATTCGCTCGAGTGAAAGCAACAATGAATTGTTCAAGTCTAATCTACAAACATTGCCGCCTCCTGCCTGCTACCGCCCCCCTTTCAAATCTTCAAATCCTTGAACGTGCTTCTGGCCTATCCCCAGCCATGTGTCTCCGAGCAAGCTTGACGTTGGAGGCAAGTCTCTCTTTTGTAATCCACAGCGGCTTAGGGATCATTGCCTCCTCATCGCTGACATGCTTCACGTCGCCTTTGACCAGTTTTGCGATAGCTTCAGCGCCCCCGTAGATCTGGGGCATGCCATGGCCCTGAGAGGGTTAGTTGCAAATACACTAGAGGAAAATACAAACCAGGCAGGAATGAACTCACCGAAAAGCCAGCTATGACATATAAGCCGGGCCGAGCCGGCATCTCTCCCACCCATGGGAAGTTGTCCTCGCTGTATCCCATTATTCCGCTCCAAATGTCGGTGATTGCCGCGGTAGAGTCTTCCCATCCATGAAACATGCGCTGCATGTAGCCGTTGAAGTACTCCCTTCCTCCCGGGATCAGTTGGGAATCGTCAACGTTGTCGCACCAGTAGATGTCATCCTTCAGGACTTGCTGCTTGGCACCGCCAACAATGATACTGCCGTCGGATCTGGGGATGAGATAGTCGTATTCCTGAGGTCCAAACTTGATCGAGTACGTGTTGCTCAGGTGCGGTGCCCGACCATGTTGCGGAACCGCAATTCTGCAGGCGACGCCCCGGCATGGTGTAATTTTATCCCTGAACTTGGGCAGAAGGGCAGCGGTATAGGCATTGGTGGCAACCACTACTTTCTTTGCCCGAATGATTCCGCGACCAGTGTATACACTGAAGTAGCCTTCGGAATCTCGATACTCGGATATGGACGAAACAGGCGTGTTGGTCTGGAGGTTGGCACCCCATTCGATGGACCGTTTTAGAAGATGAGACACCATCTTCAGTACCCAGACAGAGGCAGCAGAGAAGCTCAGGACCGCAAGGGCGCCTTTCACGCCCGATATTTGCTCTGCTCGTGCTGGACTATCGATGAGGTGGATGTCCTGTGATAAGGGAAAGCCCGAAGCCTGCAACCTGCGGAAGCCTTGAACAGCTGGAGCCGCGGTGCGTTTGTCGACAAAGACATCCATGGCTCTTGTAAGCTCAAAGTCGCATTCGATCTGCTCCTTTTCCACGAGCTTCTTTACGCTCCAGAGCTGCCGCATCTCGAACTCGACCATCTCGGCCGCCGTCTCGGGCCCGTAGAGCTGCTCCCAACGGCTGGCCGCCAGGTAAGGATCGGGCTTCATGTGGCCTCCATTCCGGCCAGAGGCGCCCGAGCACGCCTCGCGGGCTTCAAGGATGACTGTCGGCGGTCCGCCTTGCTCTGGTGCCAGCAAGTGATAGGCAACGGCGGCGCCTGAGTATCCGGAGCCGATGATGGCAACATCCACTTTTCTGGGCAGCTCGAATGTTGTGCGATGGTTACGAAGGTCGTATGGCCTTGAGGTCCAGAACGAGCACGTCGGCGAGGGTTGAGGGAGGGACATGCTGGGCCGGTAGACACAGTCGACAATGTACTAGTGATAAGAGAGGCAAGATGGACCAGAGCAGGAGGCCATGTCGTCGGGTTCACTAAATCGCCTCTTAAGAGGGCAAAGATGAAGACAGGGCTTGCCCATGCTCCTAGGCTGGCAACAGGCCCAGGCTCGGTTTGCCTGTAGGAGACCATGTCAATTCTAAGGATAAGTAGTTCCGGCAAGACAGTGGAAAAGACCAGAGATTAAAATTGCCGTTATGGGAAGTTGGAGGCGACTAGCCACCTTACTCTATAGGGCAACTGTTGTCAGCAGCTACGCGATAGGGGGAGGGCAAATCCTGGAAGCGAGCTCCCTATCTTTCAGTTAGAGATAAGCCCCGAAAACAGTCAGTGCCCTGTATCGTGCTATACAAACAAAACTTGGTCAAAAGCTCAAGAGGAACAGACTGAAGATATGAAATTTTACCGTGTCTCCATCTCCTGCCAGGTTATCAGAAATCTTCGAGGAAGCCCGGTGATGGGCCATCAATTAGCCTTCCCCGGTCCTTCAATTCTGCATCTAGATCGGGTGAACGGCTCGGTCCCTGCCTGACTGGGGGAAACGCCTTCGGTTTCCCCCATAACGCGGGGGGGAGGCGCTAGCCACCCCCCTAAATCCCTCTATGGCACAGTTAAGTAGGGACGTCATTGCGATAAGAGCCGCCTAGCCTAACCTAGGTAGGCGAGTCGGGGTCCCGGCCCCGCGAAATCCGCAAATCCGGGGTACAGGAGACGTCCAGCCTAAGCATCTCGCAGATGAATCCTCGCCACTGAAAGCCAATCAGAAAACTGCATCCTCCTTATCTGGGCAGGCTGTGGTTAGTGATCCAGTTCTCCTTCATCCCAGCAGCATTAACCTTGCAAGCAAAAGGCATAAAGAGGACAAGAACCCTCCCCCCTTCCTCACGACTCGCCGCCCTCTACTTGTGAAGCCATCACACAAATCCGCTTGCCTACTCTATTTTTGCTTCGTTTTCCCCAAGCCAACATGTCAACCAGCCCCGAGAAACAGGACCTGAAACGGAACAGCCAGCAGGTCGAGCCGGCGGCGGACAACGAGAGTGTCGCCCACGGCACCATCGTCGGCAACGACCTCAACCATGACGATGCCACCCTTAGAGCAAATGGCCACAAGGCCGCCATGAAACGCCAGTTCAACTGGTTTTCTGCTCTTGGGCTGGCCTTCTCCATCACCAACTCCTGGATCGGCTATATTGTACGCACCAACCGGCTGCGATGCATCAAGGGTGACTGCTGAATGTTCGCAGGTTTGTTTTGGCCAGAATCTCATCTATGCTGGGCCGCAGTCGTGCATCTTTGGTCTGCTCGTGGCCGTTGTAGTCCAGTCCATCATCTCTCTTGGCCTGGCCGAGATTGCTTCTGCTTTCCCTGTAAGTTCCAAGCCAAGTCTACATGTACCCCCCCTTGGCCACTCAAGCGGCTAACCTGACCATCACCAGTCGTCGGGCGGCCAGTATCACTTTGTTTTCATCCTGAGCCCCGAAAAGTCGAAGCGATTTGCGGCTTATCTCGTCGGGTGGATGTCCGTTCTGGCCTGGTGGATTCTCATGTAAATCACCTGCGGGTTCTGGCCATTATCTTTGCATCTAACTATGATCTAACTTGGCGTGCTGCAGGTGCTCTGGAGTTTCCCTCTGCACTGCCGGTATCGTTGGCATCGTGACCTTCCTCCGACCCGACGTGACGATCAACACATGGCAGTACTATATGTTCTACGTGTCCATGGCTGTTGTAACAGGTAGGGCAGCAAGAGGATGATGAGAAAAGAGCAGGGGTGCTGACCGATGCACCAGCAACCCCAGTCTTTGTGGCCTCCAAGAAGATGTCCTACGTGGTACAAGCAACTCTGATCCTGTCCATCGTTGGAGTTGCGCTGTGGGTGTGCACTCTCGCCGGCATGCACAAACACACCCAGCCCGCCAGCTTTCTCGTGCAGTCAGGCCTGGGGACCAGCGGCTGGTCTCCTGGTGTTGCTTGGGCCCTCGGTATCGTCAACTCGATGTTTTCCTACGTGGGGACCGATGCCGGTGAGATTCAAGGTCAGCTTGGGAAGCGAACTGTTGCTGACTTTGGTCGTCTAGTCATCCACATCAGCGAGGAGATGTCGCAGCCGGGTCGTCGAGTTCCGCAGGTCATCATGGTGACATTGCTCATTGGCTTCTTGTCCTGCCTGCCCTTGTTCACAATCCTGTGTGCCTTCATGAAGGACATGGACGCCGTCACGTCCTCGACTTTCCCTGCTCTGGAGGTGATGCATCAGATGTATGTGTTCCCTATTCAACTCAACTCGGTGCTGCGAAGCTCACGGTCTGACAGCGTTGAAAATCGTGTCGTGACCGCATTTCTTCTGATCTGGCTGTTTATCGTCTTCCTTAGTGAGTACTGCCTTCTCGTCTCAGCTTCTGCCATGGGTACTGACAACCTCCTAGCTGCTGGGCCGAGTCAATTTGTCACATGTGGCCGCCTCGCTTGGGCTTTTGCACGGGATGTAAGTTCGCTTCTCCAGCCTCTGTACACCAGTTTCACTAATAATAAACAGAACGGCGTCCCGTTTTCAAAATACTTCAGCAAGGTCGATGACCACCTTGAGTTCCCAGTTCGAGCCACCGTCGCTTCCTTTATCTTTGTCTGTCTATATGGACTACTATACTTTGCCTCTTCAACAGCCTTCAACTCCATCATTAACTCGGCTGTTATGTTCCTTAACCTGACCTACACAGTGCCCCAGGCAATACTGCTATTCAAGGGACGGGATAAAAGCCTCCCCGACCGATACCTCAAGCTTGGGTGGATCGGCTACTTTTGCAATGTCTTCTCTGTTTGCTGGATGTCGCTTCACGTTGTTCTTGCTTGTTTCCCACCACGGTTGCCTGTCACGCTGGGCTCCATGAACTATGTCTCCGTGGTCAGCGTCGGACTCATGACTATTGTCATGATCTTTTGGGTTGTTGGTGGGCGAAAGAACTTTGAAGGCCCCCATATCGATTGGGAACTCATGTACCAGGTAGATGAGTAACGTGGGTGCCACCCTCTGTTTTGGCACTAGGGAGGGAGTGTTTTTTCTTATTGTGTCTTTGTTTCTTTTTATCGAGGGTCTGACTGATGGTCTATCTACAATTTCTGAACCTTTGAACCAGCTCTTTTCTTACTAGATAAGTCGTGTTGAGGCTATTTTGAATACAAGAGTCATTTCTTCCACTTCCTTCAGTCTCTTCACCTGGATGAAGCATGAGGAACTGCCACATGACAAAGCGCAAAAGATTTGCAAGTCTTCACAAGCTCAGGCTAATTGCGACTAATAACCCTTCATCGACTCCCAAGCCCTCCGTGCCCCATGGGTACATCTGCTGGAAGGCTTGAAGGAGAATAAGGCATTACAGACGCACAGAGAGATGAAATACAAAGCTCTCGGTCATCGTCAATTTATTTCCGGGAAGCTCATGTGCTACGTTGGAAAGCATCGCATACTTTTTCACTCAAGGAAGTTGTCAATCCACTGTAATTCATCTCTTAGACGGCTAAAGCAACGCAATTTAATTGATGGACTCTGGTTTTTACAATCACTGCGCCGGCACACCAGCCAGTCGATATCCTTTGAAGCTGGCGATCGCCTTGTCCTTCTCCTGAATCCACTTGGCCATGCCTCCCATGTAAAAACGAGTCGCCGGCTTCTTCCCAACGACATTGTTTCCAAAAATCCACGACTCCGTCTCGGTGAAGAGACTGCCCTTGGTCAAATCATTGCAGTGCTCAACCCAACCGTCTTCCGCCTCCTGGGTCACCTCAAGGACGGTCTTTCCGTTGCTCTTCCGAGCATCCTCGACGCGCTCGATCAGCTTCGCGTTAAGCTGAACATGCTGCTCAATGCCCGAGGGGACGTTGGTGAAGGGACCCTGGGGTCCGGTCACCATGAACATGTTGGGGAATCCAGCCACCATATTACCTAAGTAGCTGGTTGGTCCAGCGGCTGTCATCCAGTGGTCTTTCAGAGTCTGGCCCTTGCCGTTGCGGATGCTGACCTCATTGTAGCTACCATCGATAGCGTCGAAGCCAGTGGCGAAGATAAGAATGTCTAGATCGTAGTGACGAGAACTCGTCATGATGCCAGTCGGCGTAATAGACTGAATGGGCTCATCTCGCAGATCAATCACATCCACGTTGTCGCGGTTAAACTGTTCGTAGTATCCATGATCACACAGCGGTCGTCGGGCATAGGCATCCCAGGGCGTTAACTTTCGGGCCTTCTCGGGGTCCTTGACGGTTTCAGCGATCTTCTTACGAACAAATTTGCAAGCGGCGTCATTGGCTTCCTTGTTCGTTGTAAGGTCCGAGAATGTGCTAAACATGAATCTAAAACCATTTCCCTCGTCCCAATGGTGCTGGAAAATCGCCTCGCGCTTTTCAGGGGGGACGGCGTCGTACGGGACGGTGGTTTCAGGGATGCCGAAACAGGTCAAGGAATTCTTCTGGTCTTCAAGAATTTGGTCGTAGTTCTCGTTGACCCACCTCCTGTACTCGGGGGTCACAGGCTTGATGCCGCTGGGGACGCTGTACTGGGGGCGGCGCTGGAAAGAGAGCAGGTGTCCAGCCTTGCCACCGAGGTCCGTGATGACTTGGACACCCGTGGAGCCACAGCCAATGACACCGACTCGTTTGCCCTCGACGTTGATGGCCGAATCCCAAGCCGAGGTGTGGCATTTCTGCCCCTGGAATGTCTCGATACCAGGAATGTCTGGGTATACGGCCCTGGCCAGAAGTCCAAGGGCTGTGATCAAGTACCGCGCGCGGAATATTTTATCTTTGTTGGTGATGATGCGCCAGTGATCACCCTCCCAGTCAGCTGACAGTAGCTGGGTATTGAACTGAATATTGCGACGAAGATCATGCCTTTCGGCCACGTGCTGCAGATAGCGCAGGATCTCGTCTTGGCCGAGGTAGGTCTCGGACCACGGATAGGTGAGGAGGTCCTCCTTGTCCCAGGTGAAACGATACAGGTGACTGTGTGTATCGCTCTTGGCACCTGGATAACGGTTCCAGTACCAAGTTCCGCCGACATCCCCACCCTTTTCCAAGACCTTGACATCGAGTCCAAGATCATCACGCAGCTTCTTGAGCTGGTACAGCCCGCCAAAGCCAGCGCCAACGATCAAGGCGTCAAGAATGCTCTCCTTGGCCATAGTTTACGAAATAGCGATCAAAGACAAAAGCCAGGTATGGGAAAATGTTGTGATGGGTAATAAGTCGTGCCAGAATGTGAGCGTACAGGCTGCTGTGATTGTTTGGATGGAAGCTTGCGGTGTCCACACAGAGCCATTCAATTATCTCGGACCATTTTCTAACAATATATAGACTAACGGCAAAGGTGCATCCCTAATGTCGTGCTATAGGTCACCAGTCTGATCCAGCCGATAAGTTCAAATTTGGCCATTCTCATCAAACCGTAGAAGAAAATCTCCAGAAGCGTTCATAGACAAAAAGGGCAAGTCACGTCATGTGAAACGGGACGAAACAAAAGTAGGTAGACAAATTTGCCTTTTCTGGCAAGTATAGCAGCGCCATCTCTCTGACCTGCAATGAAACATTGGTATCATAGCTCTAACACCCTCAGACGGATCAGAGGAAACACATCAGCAAAAGAACCCAGCCTCCAATGAAACATCTTGGCAGCTTTTTGCCTAGGTAGGTAGGCTCGGCAAATAACTGACAGGGGCGGACGAAGTAACCGGCAACCTAGCCATGACCGTGGTTGCAGTTTGAGCTACCCAATACCCGATATGGATACATTTACAACCATTGAACTTGGTAGGGGGTCGGTTGGACCCAGCGATAATTTCACGGCAAAGGCAATGGGCAACCAACTGAGACGCAAAACGGTAATGATGTTCTCGCCAAATTTGGTAAACTGAGAAGAGGCAACTCTATTGGTTTCGTCTTTGAGCAGTTGGATTTATCGATCTCGGTTACAAGGAACACATGGGATTCTAAGGATTGGTTCGAGTCAGGGTCAAGGCTACGGTGGGAAGCTTAGGCGGCAAGCTCTAGAGTTCCGCCGAGATTTCCAAGGACAAGTTTCGTTTACCACACAAGTCTGTGAATATGAAGGTCTGGGGTTTGATCCTTGGAGATCCGGTCTCGCGTAGCCTCCTTTGCGGCTCTTATAATTAAAACCGTTTCTCTGGTTAATTCGAGGCAATAGCACAGTTTGCCTAGTAGAAACACCATGTTTACAGATCCAATAGTTGCTAAAAAAATTCGCATAGCTTTTCAAGGTTTGCAACATCAGCCAGTCAAAGTATCAAGACAGACATGCTTGTTGTATCCATTGGTGGTTGGCAGTCTATACAAAATAGTCAACATCAGGCACCTGTGTTCTTAGGGCTTTTTCAAGTCTCTGCTCGTACTCTCAAACGATAGAAACATTTTCCCGATCGGAACACCAATGGAAGACCCTAGAAACAACTGAGGCCTAAGCTGATATGTCTAGGATTATATCGCTAGCCTATAGTATTTATAGCTTTGACTTGTCAATAAATCCAACACACTCTATCTCCACATCGGTACCACGAGCCAGACCAGAAACCTCCACGGTGCATCGAGCAGGGCGAGGTTCGTAAGGAAAGTACGAATCATACGCCTTGTTCATCTCTGGAGCGTCATTGATGTTGGTTACATAAATGTTGCACTTGAGTATGTTCTCTTTGCAGGAACCAGCAGCCTCCAGTACGTGCGTGAGGTTCTTGAGGCATTGAATCTGTTTGTGCACTAAGCGTCAAATCCACTGACAGAGTTTGAAAGGGGAAACATACTGTTCGATCACCAATTGTACCCTCTACGATAGTCATAGTCTTGGGGTCTGTCCCGACAGTTCCCGAACAGTAGACAACGCCCTTGTGAACGACGGCTGGGGAATAGGTCGGGTTGGGTTTGGGGGCGTGCTCCGACTTGACGAACCTAATCTCCGCAGAAGGAGCCATGTTGAAGTTGATGATTAGAAAGAGATTTCCTTGTGATTTAAGTTTGGAAGATTATGATAAGGACAAGCAAAGGGCTAGAACAAGACATCGAGTTGCGAGTTCTTGACCTTTACGCTCCCTCCAAATTTAAAACAGTCTATTGTTATACCGTGCAATGTCTGGGGCGTATTGTAGCTCATGGAAAATCTCTTTCTACAATTAGTAAACCTAGCCGGGTTATCCAGCAAGTTTAGTGCCCACTTGAAGGTCTTCGTGAAGCCATCTTGATAAGCGGATGGAACGGAGTTGCCGGGTACGCCACAAGCTAGCTTACTTTCTCTACGTACCTGGTCGCTTAAAATCGCCAAGAAAGGGAACAACAACACGGGGCGCTAAGCAATGCGGGGGAGGGAATCCGAAACTGGGGAAAGCCCCTAAGCCAGGAATGGAGATTTGAAGGCGGCCCGCATGAGACGTTTTGGGGCCAACATTTGCCACGAGCAGAGCAGAGGCGCTGACGAGTAGCAGGGGAAGGTGAAAGGCTACCTTGCGGCATTATCATAGGTATATAGCCGTTGCATTTTTGTGCCAGAATGCAGTCCTCAGCAGTAGAAGCACTACCATCATCCCGATAGCTGGACAGTTATCGCTATCCGATCTATCCAACCCCCGGCTATCATTGAAAACATGTCGCAACTGCAGTGGCAGGGCAAGGTGGTTAGTGAATGCATCATGACAATGGTGGACAAACTCTGACAGAAAAACGCTAATATATCCCGGCTTAGTACGCCATCACTGGCGCCGCCTCCGGAATGGCATTCGAGATAGCCAAGCTCCTCGCAAGCCGAGGAGCCATCATCTCTCTTGCGGATATCAACAGCGAAGGGCTAGAGAGAGCGACCAAGTCATTGGCCGGAGGACAGCACATGCACACCGTTGTCGATGTGAGGAAGAGCAGCGATGTCGACAAGTGGATCGACAGGACCGTCCAAACTTTCGGTCGCCTCGACGGCGCCGTCAACTTTGCGGGCATCTGTGTCTTCAAAAATCCGCTTGCCCAGGAGACAGATGAGATCTGGCAGCGCACGATGGATATTAACGCTACTGGTGTGTTCTACTGCCTGAGAGCACAGCTCCGCAACATGAAGAAGGGGGCGAGCATCGTTGGTTACCCTCACCCCTTTGTATCCAGCTGGCAGCTTACATAGACTCTGTACAGGTATCTGCGGCCAGTGTTGACGGCCAAATTGGTTGGCCTCATCTGGGAGCGTATTGTGCGAGCAAGCACGCAGTCATTGGACTGACTAGAACTGCGGCCAAGGAAAACCCGGACGTCAGAGTGAACGCAGTGGCCCCAGGTGAGAAAATGCACAGATACAAGTCGTTGGGCCGCGGTTTCTAATCACAAGTCACTCGGTAGGAAACATCAACACTGGCTTGCTTGACGACGCCAACCCTGAGTATGCCAATGAGGAGCTGCAGCAGCAGATCCAGAAGCGTTGGGGCAAGCCGACAGAGGTTGCCGAGGTCGTTGCCTTCCTGCTCAGTGACGAGGCCAGCTTTGTCACTGGTGCTACTTGGAACGTTGATGGTGGCTGGATGTCTTAGGGATGGCATTCAGAAAGTCTTATACATACATGGTCAAATTTAACCCAGGAAGGTCTCCAATTTACAATCTCCCATGACATCAATCCAGTGTTCTCGGTTTGGTGTCGTGTCGTCAAATGCCTTGTCTGATCTTCTCCATACCTCTTCCATCAGTAACTCAGCACGGGAGAAAATCTCACTCAACCCGAAACATGTCGTGTTCATGTTCATCCTCTCACGAACAACGGCGCGATATCTCTCGATGACCTCATGTCGCATCGTAACTGATTCGAGATATTCATCGAGGGTATCGTAAGACCTGGACTGCAGCTTTTCAGTCCCCGTTGTTTGCGTCGAGTAGTCCAAGGCACTCCCGCAGATAATCAGAGCCATCGTTTGATGCATCCCGGACTCGTGGTTAGGCGGAAACTCCTCAAAAAAGCTGATCATGAGTCTGACGATCTGGTTTATGCGCCGCACAACGTCTTCGGGGCCATGGTGGCAAGGCTGAGATATGTCGCTTGATGCGATGGAATCACGGCGCTGTTCAGTGCTAAAGAGCTCCGGAAAGCCTCGGTTGAGCTCCAAAAGAATAGCAAGCCTGTACATCTCTGAAATGGACTGCATTTGACGGAATGTTTCCGGCCGGGCTGCCATCCCTTGGACAGATTCCGGAGTCGGTGCCACGTACTCAATGACCCTCTTTTTGATGCCCAGGACACAGTCGCCGATCTTTGTTTTCAAGTCTTTGAACATCTCGGAGGACTCCCATCCGAAAGTCTTTAGCTGAGTGAAGACCTTCTGCTGGCGAAGACAGATTCCGACTTGAGCGAGGGAGACATAAATGGGTGTGCTGATTCCGGTGGTAGGGTTTGTGACTGCCTTGCCGGGGTTTTCACAGAAAGGCAAGAGATAGTCAACGGCATTCAGTGGTTGATCAATGACAAATGCCAATAGAGACTCCCAGTACACCATGGCCCCGATGAGAAACGACCCTTCTGGGCTGCGAAAGACCAGTGTAGCAGGAGGAGTGTCGGGCTCAGTGTGACTGAGAATCTTCAGCCAGTGTTCTATCAACTTGCGTGCGCCCAGTAGATGGGGGAGTCCGAGGTCGCTGGGGTCAAGCCACGGCTTTGCGCTGATGTCAGAACCAGGATCCAACAATCCAATATCATCGACTGTTAGAACTTACCGCTGAGTATCCTAGTAGCAAGGATGCCAAGAGAGCATCCTCGAGCTGGCTTCGAAGCCGCGAGATGATCTCATCAGAAGCTGCTTGCGGGTTCTCGACTGCTTGTATAGAAACATAGAGCGCAGAGATGGTTTCGGAAAGCGTCGTGATGGCGGTGGACTGGAACTTCATGCATGTCGGCAACATGGCCTCGACGCCTTTGAAAAGGTGGCTCGCGCACATGCTGGCGATGCAACTGGAAATTAGGCGAGATGAGAGCCGCCGTTCTACCATGGACCGAAACGGCATGGTTGGATCGTCGTAGGTGGTGTGCAGATAACAAATGTTGTCGAAGTAGTATTTCACAAGAGTGTCGGGGTCTTGGAAGGCCTGCCACTCCATGGTCTTCCCACATTCAATGGCGCTCTTGGTCGCATTCGCAAGCGTTTCCGGCGAGGGTCCTATATCCAGAGCCATGTTGGTGTAAGGCGATACATGGAAGGCTTGGCTCGGCCCGGAGTTATCTGGAGGAGTTGCCATGGCCATGTTGTCTTGTTGCGTCTCAGCCATGTTGAGCGACGGGTAAGCGTCGAGGGGCCGCTCAACAGGAGACTCAGGCGATGGCGGACGGGGGTGGAGACGAAGGTCACCATCAATCTGTTTGGGCGATGCAGGGAGTTGATCCTCGCGTTCAGGAAGCGAGGTTGATATCTCACTTTCTGTAGCATTGAATTCAGTCACGGTGTTGGACCCTCCAGCCGTTGGCTCGTGGCGAAACACCTCGTGCTTCCTCGACCATCGCAGCTCCCGGCTGTACCCAGGGCATTGAACGTTATGACCCTTGCATTGCAGGCAATGCGGCATAGTCTCGTCGCATTTGCGCTTCTGATCTGTTGTTAGTGAAGGGAACGGCGACCCAGAGCGTAGGTAATACCATGTTTCTACATCTTCCGCATCCGCCTTCATGCGAGACAATTTAGCGGCGGACCTGGCGATTTCGAGACTTTGGCTTACCACGCGAGCGGTTCCCTTTCGTTTTCTTCGTTGCCAGGCTCTGGGGACTCATCTTGGGCAGGGTTATGAGTTCAGGAGGCGTGAACAATCTAAGCCAACATTGCGATCGTAAATGAGGGGAAGGCCAGGGAGGTCCGCGGCGGCTCAGCTGTTAATATCACATCGCCACCCCTTCGGAACCGGCTGCCATAGACTGGTTAGTGTCCACTTGGACCGGAACTAGGGGTTTGATAAGGGCTGGAAGATTGCGGGGAAACGGAACCTTAGTAGTGGGTCGCGGATATCTCCGCCATGAGTGCGTTGCTATTTTTTTAAATTTTAAATTTTAAATCTTATTATTATTTTTTAAAATAAATTTTTTAAATTTAGTGCACAATAATATTAAGAAAAAAAGCTAATCTTAAGCTCAATTAAATACTAAATCCTTTTCTTTCCTACTCCAGAGTCTTATTAATATTGCGATACTTAAAGTCATCCCAGGGGATAAAGATACTCCTCAACCAAAACTTGAACTGCCAGTCAGGGAACATGATGGTGTTCCTGTTGGACCTTGTCTCAATAAACCAAGAGGTGCATCCCGTGGCCCACACCAGTTTCTTCGCCTTCTCTTGGACCTTGTCGATTTCCTTCCGCTCTGCATCCGGCGTGACTTCGACGATATCAGCTCGTCTCTTCAGGATTGGTCGGATGACTCTCAGGGTGAAGTTGATCTGACACTCGGTGGTGTAAATGACGGAAAGATGGCCACTTAATGTGTTGGGGCCCATCATGACGAAGAAGTTGGGAAAGTTGGATAAACACGTCCCGAAATAAGAGGATGCTGCCCCTTCGCTGACTTGATCCCACTGAGATCGGTTAGCATTGGCAAGGGTGGCAAGTTAAAGGTACTTACATGTTCGTTGACAGTAAGCCCATCCTTTCCAAATATCTTCATTGGAAACAATGGCTTTTGGGTTTCAAAGCCGTGTGCAAGAATAATTGCATCGGCATTTACCAACCGCCCCGACGTTGTGCGTACGCCCGTTGCTTCAATCTTCTCAACGGGGTCATCATAGACCAACTCGACATTATCCCGATGCAGACAGGCCAGGTAGTCAGTGTCGTTGACCCTCCGTTTACAACCCACCTCGGTCTTGGGGACCAAAAAGTCGACATACTTAGCGGGCGCTGTCCTGCGTATGTATTCCGTGGCCTCTTTCGCCCACTGACCGCGCGTCTTGACTCCTTCGACAACTTTGAAGCCTGCAAAGTCGCGTTCCATGTTCCAGTAAAGTTTTGCGCGGTAGAGACGCATTGCCAGGGGAATCCATTTCATGATCCACTTGAACACGGGCGAGAATGTCGGGTTTTGACGCTCTGAAACCCAATGGGCCTGTCTTGCAAACTGAGTGGCTTTCTTGACGGCTCCATCTCGTTCAGTCATTACTGGGAGGGCCTGGGTTGCGCTGCAGCCGTTACCTGGGAAGTCTATCAGCAAGAGCGTCAGGAAAGAACACACGGGCTTACCAATCATAATCACTTCTTTCCCTTTCCAGTTAAACGAATGGTCCCATTGGGCTGTATGGAAGAGAATGCCGTTAAAGTCGGAAGCACCGGGAATATTGCAAGGCTTTGGAGTCGAGAGCGCGCCCACGGCTGAAACGAGGATCTTGGCACGTCGCGTAACAGTCTTGGACGTTTCCGTGTCCCGAACAGTCACTGACCATGTCCCAGAAGTGTCGTTCCAGTGAGCTGACTCGACGAAAGAGTTGAATCGCACATGCTTCTCGATCTCGTACTGAGCGGCAACGCCCTTGAAGTATGAGTGAATCTCGGGTTGCAGTGCGTATGCCTGTGACCAATTGGGGTTGAGGGCAAATGAGTATGAGAAGAAGTGAGAGGGCACCTATATAACAGTGTCAGTGATACTTCCCAAAGTTGATCCAGCTTGATACTTACATCACATCCACATCCCGGGTAGGAATTCACCCACCAGGTGCCCCCAATCTCAGAGCCTTTCTCAAGGATCTCAAAGTTTCTCGTGCCGAATTGTCGTACAAGCTGAACTGCAAGGCCAATTCCGGACATGCCAGCGCCAATGATGAGAACATCAGGTTGTTCCATGGTGAATACAACCAGAGAAGCTCAGAAATGCAGTGGTAGCTGCGTGCAAAAGAAACATTTTGCAAAACGCAGATTAGAACATTCTTTATACTCGTATCCTCCAACCCTCTCCCTTCTCTCAAATCTAGATTTGATATCCATTTTCGTTAAAGGTGTTGTTCACTGCCCTCCTTGCGTTGACGACTTGTTTGACTCAAATCGGAAGTCAAGGCGAGGGCTGGATCTGAGCGCCACAACTCGGCGGGCAAGCAAGCCGAGACGGCCAGCATTTTAGCTCGGCATAGTTTACAACGAAGGAATTGGGTCAACCTGTGGACAATTGGTTCGGTCGGGGTCCACTGACGAAGCGTGGGGGTCTAGAGCTGCAACTTGGCGCAATCACGTTCACGTGGCGTACAAATCGAGAGGGGAAACGAGGCCCAGAGAAAGGTCATTTGACTCTTTGTGGTTGCCTACAACGGCAATCCGCAGGTGCATTTCAAGTTGCTCAGATATCACAATATTGCGTGTCATTTCATCCCACGCGAGGAGGGGCCTGTAGCTACAGACGGGCAATGCCCCAGATGGACTTGTTCCTCAGCCAACCCCAAACACTCTGGTCGCCCTGGTCGGCATTGCTCGTAGTGAACCCCTTCGTGGGATCCTTCAGATCCGGACCAGGGTCGTTAAACGCCTGGACCTGTCGCGTATTGTCCTTTCCAACCTCCAGAATTGTTCCCCCAACATGCTCTGGGCTTTCCACACAGCTAAGCATGGCCTCAGCAACTTCATGCGGGGTCACCCAGCTATCCTGAGTCTGATCAACAAACTCCAGTTTCTCCGGATGCTCCGTCCAGAGAGGTGTGCGGACAACACCAGGGGCCACGGCATTGACCCTGATGCCGGCGGAGTCAAGATTGGCGAGGCACCGCACAAAGCCGGTGATGGCAAACTTGGACGCACCGTAGATCGGAGCTCGGAACACAGGGATCTGGCCGGCAATTGACGAGATGTGGATTACCCGCTTCGGGTTTCCGGCCGAAACTTTGGCGGGGACTGGGAATTCCGATCCGGCCGGGATGTGAGGATGCATCCAGTGGGAGATGGCCAATTGTGTGGTCCGGATAGGATGTGAGAGGTTGATGTCCAACAGTGCATAGTGGCCGCTGTCAACGTCGTCCTTGCTCTCAGGCGATCCCGGGGGATGCCAAAAGTTGGACCAGTTGGGCTCGTAGACGCCTGCGCCGGGGCAGACAATGTCAAAGCTGCCGAACTCGCGCAGTGTAACTTCGAACATGCGGGTCAGGGCAGGCCAAGATGTTACATCTGTTTCAACAAAGACTGCCCGAGGTGACGATCCTTTCTTCTCGTATTTAGTCACCAGGGCCTTTGCTTCCGACCTCAGTGAGAGATCTGCCAGGACGACATTGCAATTTTTTGACAGGAGGATCTCGGCGAAAGACAAGTTGATGCCTTGATAGAGGTATCAGCAAAGCAAAGTTTCGGAGGGTCGGGGAGTAACGTACCGGAGCCGGCGCCCGTGACGATGGCTGTTTTGCCAGAGACGGAGAAGGGGGGAGCTGATGGTTCGGACATGTTCGACCGCAGCAAGGTATAGAGTGTGATGGATGCAAGTTTATCAACGATGCTGCAGCTTGCCAGAATTGACAGTCGAGCTCTTATATTGGTGCATCATCGTGAACAGCGGCCGATGGCGGCGTCAGAGACGATTCATGGGGCTCGCATCTGTGTCTGCATTCAGCGGCTGTAGAAGACCCCGCCTTTGCCTTTGGGGGGTGGGGGAGGCTTGCCCCCAATCCGGTTCCTGCGCCCCCATCACTGTTGATTGCGACCGCTTCATTCTAGGCAACGACTTTAATGAATGGCTTTACGAGACCCTCAGGAACCAAACCAAAGGATTGTGGAGAAATGCGCCGCAAAAAAAGGGGACTTGGTGCTTGAGTTGTGGGTAGGCCTCACTGTGCTACCACGGGACTGCATCGGCATTGACTCGGCTTGACTTCCCCTCTCGAGCTGATGACGCATTCTCCACTCAGCTCGCTCGCCTTGACAACCTCATTCGGAACGCCCCAGAGACCAGCAACAACATTATGATCAACCAAGACTCTGCCTTCAACGGCCGGCTTTTCGCCTCTACAACCCCTCCAACGAGGGCGGCCCTTGTGAAATGCGCTCTTTTACCGGCTGGTAATGCTCGTCCCCATGCCATGTTTCGCTTGATAGGCATTAAGGCTGATCCCTGGACAGCAAAACGTGCCGGCAGAGGAGAGTCAAGTGTAAGTGGCTTCTACACTTCCCTTCCTGATTCCACAGTGGCACTGACTATAGATACTAGGCGACGAGGGAAAACCGACATGCGGGAATTGCGCCAAGAACAACCGGGAGTGTAACTACAGAGACTCCGTACGCATTCGACCCTTGACAAACCCCAAAGGCGGACCCCTTTTTGCCCCCGATCATGTCTGGGTGCCTGTCCCCTCCGACTGTATGTTCCATTCATCCCCTGAATACGGAATAGGTATCTGGATAACACCTTTCAGTTCAATTCGTGCACGTCGACGACCCATATACCCACCAAGATCCAGACACGCCTGCGCTACCCGTCACGCCAACGTCTGCCCGATCCCAGACCGCTGACGACGACGAGTGGGATGCAGCAAGGCGAGCGACGAGTCCAGGGGCAATCCACTTTCCTTCTCCCTTCCAGTTCCGTGCCACCAACGAAGAGGGCTACGATGTCCTTGCAGAAACAGAATACCAGCCGGGTCGACACGGCCAAGAAGCAGACCCAAACCTCACGTCGCTGCAGTTATTGAGACACTTTAAGGAAGGCCTAGGACAATGGTTTCTGCCCTCTCTTGACGTTTGTCTTTCCATACTAACATCACATGTTAGGATGGACGTGTTCGACACTGGGGTCTACTTCTCGTCCAAAGTTCCAGTTCTCGCAGCCACCAAGCCATTGCTAAAGTCAGCCGTGTGCGCTATTGCCTCCAAACATCTGTATTGTCTCCGCCTTGCTCAAGCTCGCCCCAACCAACTAGCACTCACCCGCCAAGGTCATTGGTGGCCAGCCCTCGATTCCAACGCTGACTGGCGCTATCTGTCCGCCAAGCACTACGACGATGCTATTTGCCATCTCAAGAAGGCCATCGATTTGAAAGCATACGAGAATGGCCTAACAGAAAAGGAGGAAATGCTTGCTGCCGTTGCTATACTCTGTACCTACGAATTGATAGACGCGCGCGACACGGAATCACGAGCACATCTCAGCGCCCTACCGCTTTTCGACCCGACGACAGATCCAATCACAGCTCCAGCTTCGCCGGTTGTCATCCCACGGACCGCAATCCAGGGTCCTATCTTTTGGAGCCTAGCACGCCAGGATCTGCTTTGTGCCTGTTAGTTACCTCTATTGCCTGTGTTTGTGCTTAGAAACTAACTGGCTGGTCTAGTTATCAGCGAGACACAGACTTGTCTTGACCTAAAAGATATTCGGCTTTGGCAGAATGCGGGCCTCGCCACCAACGAGGATGGCTCCTTGGTGCCATTTAGTCCCCCCGGCTCTGCAGATGTCCGTACATCAGCCGACATTGAAGAAGATACCAAGAGCAACGAGCTGACCTGGCTCCTGGGTAAGATCTCAAACTATCTCACCTCCGGGGACGCCATCAACCCCACCGACTACGCACTACCTTGTGGCCAACGTCCTACCACTGGTGTGACCCAGGAACGGCTTCTCAAGCGTTGGCATTTGCTGATGAAGGAGTTGGAGAAGTGGCGCAGTAGTTTACCTCCCACGTTTAGACCAAGCGCAAGAACAGCGTATTCAGGTAGTTTCGAGACATGTTTCGGCAAGTTTGAGCAGATTTGGTACGCACTGCCAATCTGTGCAGCCACGATGCAAAACTACCACATGGCCATGATTTTGTTGTTGGTCAACCAACCCCAAGAGTCGACGGCTATCCGGTCTACGGTTTCGGCGCGTCTCAATTCTTACCGGCAGATCCAGTTAGATGCACATCATCATGCTCGAGAAATCTGCGGAATCAGTTTGGCGAATCCAACAGATTGCGTGAGAATTAACTCTGTGCAGCCTCTGTTTGTCGCTGGACAGGTATTTTACCAGGGCTATGAGCAGCAGTCTGTGTTGAAATTACTGGCGAGTATTGAGAATGAGCTTGGCTGGACTACGAGTTATCACACTGCGCGGCTTGTCAACGAATGGCCCAGTGAGGGCAAGATGGACTGTGATGCGTAGGTTGGACCTGTGTTTACCTGATGTATCTACCTATCTACGGTCATGAAGGAATATTGAGGAGGAGGAGGTTAAATTAAGAAGCGACCATTCCGTAACAATAACGCCGAGGCAAAGGTTTATCTAAAAGGGGAAACGAATTGAAAGAGGAATAACAGGACATGCATCTATTTAATTATTTATTAAGAAAGAAATTAGGCAAAAATCACATAGTATCCCCACGATAAAGAAAACATAATGACCTACGTCACAGGTTATAGCACTGATCGGACAAGTATTCCGTATTCAGGAAGAGCTATCAACGCGACCCGTATGCGCGTCACCAAAACAGACCCGAGGTTGCAAACCTAATGCAATTCGTATCCAAATACGTTATGAGACAGCTCAAGTCCATCAAGCGACTACGCCACCTCGCCTTGATGCCTCCATTGGGCAAACGAAAGGGGCCGACCCCAGAGTCTAAATCGGAATGCCGGAGTGTGACGACGCAAGGTGACTTAGCTTTGAGGCCCCCAAAGCTAAACTCTACGGCAACTAAGCCGAGCTACCGGTCACGAACCTCAACAGCATTATAAATCAAGGTTGAGCTTTCCACGACCTTGATCATCTCAAGCACAGAATCTAAGCACAATATGACTGACACATCTTTCACTCCTCGGTTAGCAGGCAAGGTCTGCATCGTCACCGGTGCCTCGTCCGGTTTGGGCCGCTCCATTGCGTTAGGGTATTCCCGTGAGGGGGCTGCTGTTGTTTGTGCAGATCTCCGAGAGCATGCGCGTGCTGAAGTGAATGGGGAGGGCTCTATCAGCACTGATGAGTTGATTAGATCGAAGGGTGGAAAGGCCATCTTTGTTCAGACGGACGTGAGCAAAGCTCCGGCGGTGGAGGCTCTGGTTACTAAGACTGTGGCCGAGTTTGGCCGTATCGACGTGTAAGTGACTAGTGTTTTACCCATAACTTCAAGCTCTAACTTGATCCCTCTCCTAGACTAGTCAACAATGCCGGGATATCTATAGAGGCCGGCAAAAAGCCCCTAAAGATCCACGAGACACCCGAAGAATGGTGGGACGTGACCATGGCCGTCAACACCAAGTCCATCTTCTTGACCTCCAAGTACGCAATCGCGCAGATGTTGCAGCAGGAGAAGAACGAGTCTGGTGATAGAGGCTGGATCATCAATATCTCTTCGATTCTTGGCATAGTTGCCAGTGGAACCACTCGTAAGAACCCGATAGAGATTCTTAGGGAGAGGTACTAACAAAACAGCGGCATATTGTGCTTCTAAAGGGGCAGTTTCCAACCTGACCAGACAGGTTGCTCTCGACTATGCCAAGGAGGGTATCCATTGTAACGCTATTTGTCCAGGATGTGAGTGGTAACCTGAGACTGTGCCGCATTCTCAACTAATAGAACGAACAGACACGGAGACGGCCATTTTTGCGGATACGATTAAATTTCACGATATGAACGAACTTAGAGCCCGTCATCCTCTTCATGGAACTGGTGCCCCGGAGGATATTGTAGGTGCTGCCATCTTTCTCGCAAGTCAGGAGGCGAGATGGATCACTGGTGTGTGCTTGCCAGTGGACGGGGGTTACACGGCGCAGTAACGGCTACATATATAATGTTAGTCATTTAAAGGCCGGCTACTTGTCCATGATGTTCTTATTAGATAGAGGCTGTAGCAAATTGGGGAGCAAATAGTGTGAGAATCTCTTAATCATTGCTTTCTTGCCAACCGCTGGTCATCTGGGCCATTTTCCCTGGAAGTCTTGAGTATGGTTAAAGGTTTATCTCTCGGGCATAAACAAGCAGGTATATGTAGCTAGTGGGTAGGTAATAGGTACCTCCCGAGAGCACCACCCACGTGAGGTTGTTGAGCATTACGTCTTTGAACTCTAACCCCCCATCCACTTCCTGAGCGCTGGAGAGATCCCTGCCAATCTCCATGCCAACGACTCTACATATCCTGGCTATCCATATCCCTAGACAGCAATGGCTCCAGATTTCCAAGGACAAGCTCAACAGCTCTGGCAATATCTTCGAATTGCAGCCAACCCAGCAAACCGCACGACTAGACGCGGCCCTATCTGTGGATTCCGACCCTCTCGCGCCTCCCCAATGGGGCGAACCATTTTTTCCCAGCATAATATCATCGTATATGGGTGGCCCTCGCGCGGCGGCCAGATCGTCCTAGAGAATGTTACAGCTGTCGATTTCGAGTTCTTGGGGCTAGACACGATTCACCCTCCCCTTCATCGGGATCCCGACCAAGACGTCGAGGATAGGCTCTGCCAACGCCTCCTCCTTCTCGGCGCCAAATGGTTTGATAGTCGGGATCGGGCTGACTTCATAGCCTGCTTGGAGGAGGATGACGAGCGCTACTTCCGGGCCCTCGAGGCTGGCGACGCACCGGTGCCTACCATCATGGAAAGACGATGGATCAAAGTTGGATGGGAACCTAGCGGCGGGCTTTGGGTCGCCGAGTACGATACAGCAATATACGGGGTGGAGGAGGAGGACAATCTCATCCCGGACGACGCCACAAGAGTGCTGCTTGCGAGGTCGATGCAGGAGAGATGTGACATACTCAAGAACATGGGTGCAACGTTTTATCCCTCGCTAGTTGACTACAACGGGCCATCTTGTTTGACAGCTTGGGAGACGAAAACAGAGGGCGAGTTTGGCCCGCTTGTCCAGACGCGGTATGAACAGCATCAAGATCGTAATCTAGCACAGATAACTGTCTAGGCAGTTGAGTCCAATCACTCAGGGTATAGTCATTAGGCCATGGCAGACTCCGTCAACTGGTTACCGCCGACGATGTTCACTAGATGATGCGCGCTATACTAGCTTCTTCACAGGTACAAAACAAGCCAACGAATCCCTGCTCAGGTCCATCTTGTGGTGACCATAGTGCAGCTCTATGTCGAGTTTACTCTAGGATGATGGAATGGGCCATTGAGAATTCGTCGATGCCTTATTGCTTTGATCAGCACACCCTGGAAGTGTTGTGTTGATTGGTGGATCTCGCCTGTCATCTGGAACTGTGTTAACATC
Organism: Fusarium setosum; assembly: GCA_013623625.1. NCBI lineage: Eukaryota > Fungi > Ascomycota > Sordariomycetes > Hypocreales > Nectriaceae > Fusarium > Fusarium setosum. The sequence continues at coordinate 5,759 of JABFFE010000368.1, read as the reverse complement.
AGGTCTATGATGCTAGAGATATGGAAAGACACGGTGTTCTTTGTTGTAGTGAAGGCAAGCTGCCGGCAGCCGCGCATTCCAGATAGGACAAGAACCTGTAAGATGCTGCCAACGGTTGTGGTTGAAGCAATATGTGTAAATGTCCGTTGTGAGTATAGTGTGGTGTAGGTGCGTGGTGTGATGTTGTACAAGGAAGTTGTCATCATACCAAGGCGGCGATAATTTACCGTTATGCATCGCCTAGCAAAGTAGCTGACCAAACAAGTAAAGTGACTGATGATCTGAGAGATGAGTGAATGGGGCGGGGACTTGGCTGGGCATCATGTGATTTCCATTTCCAATGCTCGTACCATTGTGGGCATAGAATAATAATAAAACTAAATCATATGAGATACAAATCAACTTGCATAGAAAAATCAAGCCATTCTGCTCGCTCAATCGTGTCAATGGTGTGAGCTCCTCCTGGCCTCGACTGCTCCTCGGTTATCAGAAGATGACCCCCTCCCCCCAAACCCAAACACATCGAGAAAAGAGCTCCGCCTCTGCTCCGTTGGCTGATCATGCGAATCTCCCCGGTCGGGGGTCGAAGCCCTGGACCCTCCCCCGAGGAAATCCATGAAAGAGCTCCGCCTTGATTCAGGAGGCGGGGGCGGGGAACACACCATGATCTGGAGCTCAATCTTGTCAATCTCGCCCTCCGCTTCAACTGTTGTCCGACCGCAATTGGCAAAGCTGGTTCCCGAGTAAAATACATAGCCGCTGAAGGGACTGGCTAGAGCTATAGTGACTAAGCCCTTCTGCCGGGCGGCCTGCAAGCTCTGTTTACAGAGGAGCTTTGCGTACCCTTGTCGCTTCCAGTGGGGATGTGTGATGACGGCATGAAGGAACATCAGCTGTCCATAACGGGAAAGGTATGTTTGCTGCGTCTCTGCAATGGCTGCCTGTAACGCGGCAATTCTCTTCCCCAGTTTGTCGTCGTTGCAGGTATTTGGCAGATCAAAGACTGGGCAGACAAGTCAGTCATGTTGCACAGCAAAGACAATAAATCCCTCAAGTGGCTGAAAGTAGCTCACCTTGGTGGATCTGGTTAGTAACGCTGTTTTCTTCATCGTTCTCGTGGAGTGTCTGCCCAACAGCAAGGGCTACAACCTGATGAGTCTTGGGAGCCTCGACCACGGATACGGACCAGTTTGTGTTGTTGGGGTCAAGAAACTGCTTGAGAACGCTCTCGAGGTATTCTTCGGCCGCTGGTGTCTTGTGGGGGAAGCAGTATTGCCAAATTGTGTCGTTGGGTAGGCTGCTGAGGATGATATCCTTCAGGGCTGGGATGTCTGCTTCTGTCGCCGGACGTACGCCCATGGCTGTACTGAGTGATGTATATGATTTTTCCAAGGTGCTGTAGAGTTTTAGGATGTATAGTTTGCAGGTAATTCACGAAGCAGTCATTCAATCAAGAAGGGGATGGGCCAGGTCACTTATAAGCACCTTTAGACACTCCCACCTTCAGCACTCAGCGGTGAAGCACCCCGGAGGACGTCATTTCTGGCCTTGGCCATGGGCTGAGTCAAGTCACCCACTGCAACCGTGGATCTATGTCCCATTCGAAAAGCTCTTGGCTCTGGATCGGCTGATGGGCTGTTGGCGGCCTCCTTAAAACCCCGCAGTCGCCTGATGGTGAGCAACACAAGCCACATCACCAGGCCTGCAGGTCTTGCTTGGCCTCTCCACGGGGAAAGTTTTTAAGCTTAACCTTTCCGAATTAAGCGTAGTTTAGGGCAAGAGATAGCGTCAAAATCGACGCCGAGCTCAGCAAGAATCGAGGATCCGTATTGGCATTCGCAAGTGGATGCCTCCCGCATCGTAGATCCCAGGTCTGGGTACAAAATAATCAAGATAGTTTCTGCCATCAAATCTCTAGATTTCTCCTTTCCCTGAGACAATTCAGTTGAAGCAAGCGCGACTTTGATCAGGCGGCTATCCCTCGACTGCTATTGCTGCCTATAAGCTATCTTGTGTTTTTGGCTCAAGCAGGTACGTTAATCTGCACTCATCGTCTCCATCGACACCGATGTCGAGAGGACCGCCTTACACGTCGTCCACAATGAGCTCTACGACACCAGAGACCAGCTTCCTTGGCCCAGCTCAGGCAGGTCCTCAAGCAGGTCGGACGGATAACTGAGGTCAATAAAATACCGCACATCACAGAGAGCAAAGACACCGCACGCCAGAATTTATTTCTATTATTCCAAAACTATGAATTATAGACTTCCTCAGCAATAAGAGAAATAATAATCTCAATTTACTTAAGATGCTTAGTATACTTTATGGCAACATTTGCGACTTGGAGATGCACCTGTTTGACGCAATCGACCTCGACAGAAGCAGACACACTTTCATGGCCGACACCCTAGACGGACAGATAACATCGATCTAAGGCCATAACGGCCATCGCGAGCTAGGTCCACACGGATACTTTGACAACTTTACGGCATGCTACTGTAAGATTAAGACGTACTCGCAGAAGGCCGGACGCGTGGAGCAGCCTTTCCAGCGCGTGGCTGACCTAGTAACTCCAGAAATCCACGTTCATGTCAATGATCCCCTCATGGTCGCCGGCCGCTATGGATTCCGAATGTCTGCTTGTCCAATTGTTCTCTTCGTAAGCAATGCAAACAGATTATTGGATCTCTCCCTTGGGCCGCTCTTTCAAAATCCACCCACGCCTCTTCCTCCCTATGCTGAGCTGCCCGACAATTCCCGGAGCTCCATCGACAATCTTGGCAACCTCTTTCTGATACTTGAAGTCAACGGCATCCTTGCTAGTTTCTATGGAAATCCTTTCCTCTGCATTGATGGCAAACAACACCGGGAGTAGCGATGACTTGGTTACTCCCAGGCCTGAAATAGCCGTCCATATGATAACAACGCCTGCAAAAATCACTGATAATACAATCTGGAATCCTAAGAGCAGCAGCCACTGCCACCTGACTCTAACAAAAGTAATGGGACCGAGGTTTTCGCCTTCGATTAGGGTATCTGTAATATTGCTGAGTGGCAAACATTTTCGTTAGTAAATCACCTCAGGATGGCTGTTAATGTTACTCACTACGCGCTGTCGTCGATAATGACTCTAGATTCACACTAAATTAGTAAGTCGTCGGTTACCGGGAAGGCTATACTCACTTCCTAGATAGGGCGGCCGCAATGTTCCGCGATACGTTCGTCACCACCTCCATAACCGGGTCGTCTATCCTGTGGCCATTTTCCCTTTTGGTGAAAGCATTCAAAATGAGCCATGCAATTCGAGTCGCAGCCGCTCCCGCGCCCATGTCCCCACTCCAGTTATAATAGGTGCCATTGAGCACCACTCGCAGGTCCGCTTTCATCATTGACAAGGTCTTGCCACCAAAGGGGAATTTTTCTCTCTCGTCACCAGGTGAAACCACTGATGTAACGTTGATCGGTTGGTCTGAGCCAGGAATCATGGCAGGCCCAAAAACTGCTTTTGAAGATGAACTCTCCGGCTCTCGGGATAACACGTTTTGGCTTATAGAAACGTTATATCTGTTCACGCACAGGTGGAAGAAGACCTCAACCGCGGAGGGAGGGCTACGGACAGACTGGTAGATAAAGAATACATTCGCGAGCGCTGGGTTGGACCGTTCGTATGTCACAGGCGAGTCGTCAGTTGCGTTGGCGTTGTGAGATAGCGGGCCATAACCGTTCAGAAGCCACAGGAAGTATTCGGAGGCTTTCCTTTCTGTTTTGAGGGATATGCCGTTGGGCAAGGCAATGTGGACAACCTTGAAATCCTTCCAGGTATATTCCAGGTGCTCTGAAACGTTCCAGGTCTTGACGCACACTTCGAGCGTGTTAAAAAGGGGCCAGCGGCACTCGCCCGTTGAACACGTAGGCCGGTTGGTGTCGAAATCCTGCTCGATCGGGTAGCTGAACCCTGTGTAGACTGCATCAAACAGCTTCCCGGCATAATTTTCTAGTTGATCAAACTGTTAGCCGCTCCAAACTGAGCTTGCCAGGGACGGCTAACTAAGCGCTCGTACCTTCAAATTCCGTGCTTGAGCTCACCATCCAGAGGTTGATGCCTCGCAACACCGTGGCATTGCGTGGCCCTGGCAACGGCTCAAGTCGGGTTTCGTACGTCACTGCTGACTGGGTCAAGGTGCCTGTGAGCAAAGAGGTGGTCAAGATGACTGCAGGTACCAGTGCGAGGGCCCTGCATACACTTTGGTTAGCCCCAGACTTGGCCATCATCGACAAAACTCACCAAGCCTTTGTGCACATCAACTTGATGCTTCCCCAAGCTCCCCGGCTCGCTTCGTCAAAAGTATGAATGTGAGCCAACGGTCTCTCTCTCCTATGGTACCATAGCCATTTTAGCTGCGAAATGCTCTCGGATACCACCAAGACGAATCCTGTACGGCTGATAGTGGATAAGAGGGCGATGACAGTGTTGATCGTCAGTCCACCCCGCCACTCTGGCAAAGGCTGGTCGTCGAACCGCTGGAGGAGAACGAGCAGAGCGCAGAAACAACCGACGCTAATGATGCACAAGAAAATCTCAAGGTACCAGCCGGATAAAGCGGCTTTCCATGTGGACTTGGGGTGTGCATGTCCGGTTAATTTGGACGACGTTGAAGTTGCTTGGTTGAAAGCGGAGGCCATACTACTGTCATCTTCTCGTGGCTGTTCAGCTGATGTTTTGGGGACGGAAGAGAATGAGTTGCGACGAGAACATAGTTTTGTCGACTCAGCGTCGACCAGTGGAATATGATCATCACATCTCGACTCCAAAACCTAATCATGCCCAAGTTAGAATGCTGCCATTTGAGGCATCGCAAGACAACAAGACAGAAACGTACATCTTCACCCATCACCGTTGGCAACGAACTGTAGCTGAAAGTAGACGGCGATCTGCGAATTCGTAGCTCGATTGGCTGGTCCTCCCCATGAGAAGCCATCTCGGAGTGTATAGGAATGGGTTTGACTTTCGTTTGAGCAAGAAAGTGAACTGCCTCGATATTTCAACGGCAGATGCTAGCAATACCGTGTCATGGCATATGCGGGCTGACACCATTTCACGTAGCACGGCTAGGGGAGGCGGTGGCTCAGACCATCAGCTGCATAGGCTGTTGATGCCATCTCTCTTCCGCAGCCTTATTCAACCGAACTTGGATCATCCCTTTACCGTATAATTGCAAGCTCAGACCACACGATAAATTCCGGCAGCGTGCGCAACTACAAGCCGGACATGTACCTTGATATTTCAATCGCCAAATGAGGCATTTTCCCCGTTTTGATCGGACACCCAGACGCAACCTTTGTGTATGGGTTGTCTCGTCCGACACCCCATTGCAGCGCTACGTAAGCCACCAAGTCGAGATCCCCGTCTTGCGACCCAATATACCTCAAGTATCACAGAGCCTGATTTCTATTTTTATGTATGTCTGAAGGAAATGCTCCGTACATCCACGGAGAGGCATCATCATGTGTATTTTACAATAGACGGACCATTATGAGAGACAACAGCCATTGTGTTTATATCAACGTATTAATAACATTCGGCCCTCTAACTGCTTTGACTTCTTGATCTACTGAAACCTTCTGCACTAGATTAACCTTTTAGTAGCAATATAACTATATCTCGAATTTACTAAAAGCTTCTGCTAATAACTTATCCTCTATAGCTAGTTTCCTCTCTTTATTCTTAGTTATAGCTCTTTTCTTTATAACTTTATTAT
>JABFFE010000367.1:0-22771 GCA_013623625.1 Fusarium setosum | reverse complement strand
TTACCTTTGCCGCGGCAAAGGAGGATGCGCTGGATCGGGCGGTTGAGCGATTTGGTCGCGCTATTAGGGCGCAGGTTGAGAAGAAGCAGCAGAATGGAGAGATTGAAGCTATCCCGTCTCGCTTTGAGGAGAAGTCAGTCACGGGGTTGGCCGTGATTAAGCCGGTTAATGCCTGAACTCTCTAAGCAGGTTATGGATGAATGAGTTACGGAATTGAAACAATCGTTTCCTTTCTATGACCACGTCAGGTGCTCCGTGATGCGAGAGGATGTTGAGCTAGAAATGCCAGCTATCCCTTCCGTCTTGCATTGGATCCGAGAGACTGTAGCTCATTAAAAGCAGTGGTATCCGGGCCTTCAGGCATCTGTGGGTTTGGCTTGAAGAGGCCCCGTACCGTTGGGTATCAGAGTGCAGCAATACTTGGAAATAAACTCGTCCCGAGCCATCTCTCCACAATCTACCCTGGCTTTATCCGCCTCCATCTTGGCCAATTGTTCGTCATACTGTTCCAGCTCCAGCGTCTTCTGGGTTGCAAACGCTCGCAGCTCCTCTTGGTCAATTGCCCACCTCAGCTTCTTCCACCTATCGACACCCACGTGCTGCCGTAGTTGTGTAAAGGGGAAGCTATATGTGTCATTGAATCCGCACGAAAGAAGCATGTGGAACCACATGGCCCCGGAGTCCTCGGACCACTTGACGAGCTTGGAGAATTCCTTCTTCTCGTGGCCTGGCCGTTTCGATTCTTCCTCCTCCAGAACACGTTTGTAGATGTCGAGGTATTTAAAATACCGGGCTGCTACATCTGGGGGCTGATTATCATCGCAATCCCACTCTGGGTTGATGGGGCGATCCTGCAGAAGCCACCAGGGCGCCGACGCACACAGTTGTGCCGGCCCGATGTACGACCACTCTAGATCCACAACTCCAACGACTGTAAGGTCCTCCTCGCTTTTGAGAATCAAGTTGGCCAGGCCAAGATCGTCGCAGACGAGTTTAAATGGGCCTCCGTCATAGTCCCCGTTCACCATTCTCGGAACTAGAGATTTTAGAACCTTGAAGGAGGCATATCTCATCTCAGCGTTATATGGACCAGTCACCGAGTTTGGCTGTCGGATCAACTGCTCCCAGTCCTGCTCCAAGACGTATTGGAAATACTCGGCGGTTGTTGAAAAGCTTTTGGTTCGATCACCTGCGCTGATTGATAAGCCAAGGTATACTTGTAGGGCAGAAAACGGGGGTGAGAAAGAGGGCATGTCCTCGCCGTACCGAAAGTATCCACGCCTCCAGTCTGGATAATGTCATGCACCTTCCAAGTCAGGGGGCGCACCGGGGCGGAGAAGCCTGTCTCTGGAGTTGGCAGGCTGCCAATCTGATCGAAGTCTAGATCGAAAAGCTGAAGCTGAAGACTGGCTATCTGCCTAAACAAATACTCGACATCGTCGTCGCTGATATCCTCTCGCATTAATCGCGTGTCAACCGCAGCTTTGAAGTCCTTAAGAAAGTGATTGGCGCTCACGCCTTCGATGAACTCCATTAGAATGAATGCTCCTAGGCCGAGTGGGTTGTCAGCAGCGAGACCCCAAGCGTAAATGGCGGGGACTGGTATGCTCGTGCGTTCGCGGACGAGACTTAGTACTTCCACCTCCATGGCGATCTTCTCGTCCGCGTATGTATCGCAGATGGCCCCAACTCGAGGGAGGCGGAGGATTTGGGTTGTCCCGTCACTAAAGACGAATTTCTGGCATAGGTTGTAAGCGCCATGCAGGAAGCCACCGTCGAGTTGGCAGGACAGTCGGTCAGGATGGAGCGTCGACACCCACTGGCACATGCGGCCGTTGACGCGAGCGGCATTTACCCAGTCCACCCAGATGCCCTTTTGTACGTCATGCACCAAGTCGATACACTTATTGTAGTCCATGATGTCCAAGGTGGCTGGCCGGTCGAGGAGTTTGAAGAGTTCAGTCCAATGCTCAAGCAAGTCATAGAAGAAGAAATGAGACAACCAGGGCGCACGTGATGGCCACGTTGAAAGATGTTCAACCAATAGTACCAGTTACAGTGGGGCTTTGTGAGAAACATGAATATGTCGAGGCCGGCGCATGCATGTCGAGCCCCTCAATCACGGACGGTGAGAGGTAATTGGGCGAGGGACGTCTCGAAGGATCCGAAGGGGACCGCCTATACAATCTCTGACATTATTCATAGTGGAGGATGGCGGGAATGGGTGGTTTGATCTCCTTTGGAATAATGGGAAACGAGCTCAGTGTGAGAGCTAAAGGAGTGTTTCCCCAGTTGTCATCTTCAAAAAGACCATCCTCCTAGGAACTGAGAGCAGCCTTCGTCATATTATGCTTCAATTTCGGATACGGAAAGAAAACGAGAATTGAAAAGCCCCTAGACTAGAAGATGCAACAAAGATCGAAGAGACGCGGGGAGCTGAGAGGGAAATGGACGGCGAGACGAAAGAATTAAATTTAATAGACTACCTCAAGTTCTAATCAACCCTCGGCATTCATCCAGTCTCGACAGCCGCCGTCTGCCCGTCATCTCAGCCCCACCTTTCAAGCTTCATGCTTGACAACCAGAGGGACTGGTTTAGGTATTCATCCAAGACCATATGGACGTATTCGTGCCAATCATCGTGCCATCCACCGTAGGCAAATGTAGCTGTCAAATATTCCTAGTAGGTCGAATACCATGGCGCAAACTCCCAGTCGATGATGGCTGGCGTCCCACCGGGCTGCACAATGATGTTCTTCCTCTGAAAGTCGTTGTGGGTGAAGACGGGGGGGCCATTGCCGCGCAGGACAATTGGCAGGACATGTTGGTAATAGCGAGTCTTGTGGGCCATTCGCTCGCCGTTCTCGAACACGTAGATCCGAATGATGGCGTCTATCAGTTCATCCTCGGTTGCAAACGATGTTTTGACGACCTCGTGGGCACCTAGTGTCGCTGAAAACATGTCATCGAGTGGCGGCCCGCCGATAATGCTGCCGAAATAGCCCGGGTGCTCCAGTTGCCGGAGCTGATCGAAGTAGGTCCGAAGGGACCTGGCGATGTTGGTTTTGCGAGCCTGGTCCAGGCCGCTCCGCGAGTCCAGCAGCGTCGTTCCCTGTACGTATTCCATGACAATATATGTGGTGGTCCGCTGTTTCTCTTGACGTTGGTAGATGGCGTAGACCTTTGGGACCGGCACCGTCGTAGAGTTTGCCACGTATAACTGTTATGGGCCTCGACGGGGTGGACGTGAGTGCTAAACTTGATCACAGATCTCTGTTGCATCATTACGAGGCGAGAGCTGGTGACTTCAGAGCCGTCCATGTCATTTGGAGCCGGCAGAGGATTGGGACAGTCTTGAGACTGGTCCACGAACAGGACATCGTATGACACTATCTTGGTCATGACGAATTTCACCCCGAGTGTCAAACTTGCTGAGGGCCGGCGTCAAGTTGCTGGTGGCTGGTTAGCTGCCGGAGGAAGGAAGAAGATGGACAGGGGCTGGGGCAGGCCTGCTTCGAATGTTGGGGCTTGAGCCGGCCACCGAGCCGCTCCGGGGGACCTGAGCTTAAGCGCTGAGAGATATTCGAATAGGTGGGGCGTGTTACCTACCTACAGCATTTGCGTCGGGTTGTCCAACTTCCAACTCGAAACCAATTAGCTGAGTCGTCGGGGCACTGTAGCAGCTTCTAATTAAACGGCGGCCCGCGAGGTCGTACTATGTGAAATCTTGGTCTTAGCATAGCCACTGAGATTCCTGATATCCAACCTGCAACAGGCCAAGGTAAAACAGTACGAAACAAACTCTCCAACGCTGACTCACCGATACCATCCTCGGACTGATAGCTTAGGATGGGGCGGCGGCCACAAAGCACTATATATACGGGTTCCCCTCCACTCTTCACATCAGAGATCATTCTCCTTCACCCAAAGACTTGAGTTTGCTGCAACCACCACAAGATATCAAGACAATCTGCCTTTCTTGCTCCCCATCTCGCAACAATCAAGCAAAGGCTTACTCGCATTTTTCAGTCATCTTTCTACATTCAATATGTCATACTACCCTGTCTACCTAATCGAATCCTTGGGAGCCCCTCGGAATCGTCATGCCATCTTCGTGAAAACGCGAGAGGACGAGACTGGAGCTCTCTTCCACGTCAAAGGCAACATCCAGAACGGCATGACATACGAGACCAGGCAGAATTCGGAAAAGCCCGAATTGTCCGGCACTTTCGTGTCCAAGTCGCAGTTAGGATGGGTCAGAGCCGAGGACCTGTCTCGTGTCGACACCATCTGCCGCTCCAACCCTCCTCCCGCGAAGCAGTTCAATGGACCCAGACGGATCAACAAGAGCCAGCCTCTCCGGCGCTGCCAAGAATGGACAAACGAGACCATTAGAAACCTCAAAGCCGAAGGCGTTCTTCTGGATGGCAGTGACTCTACTGCTGCCGGCTCGCCCAGTGCTGGTGGGGGCTCCAGCGCGGGCCCCCCTACGGCGGCCGGGCCGAGTTGGAGTACTGAACTCAAGGACGGAGGAACTGGAGACTGATATTGGTGCTGGAGTGCCTAGCACTGGAGGCGGAATGTGGGAAGGGTCCTAGAAGGGGGGTTCAGCTTCAGATCGGGCAGTAAGATGTGCATTTCGCAAATTCTCTGGTCTGATTTGGTTGTTCAAGCAGTCGTTTCCCATTTCTTACTTTGCTTGTTTTGATTGATGGATCACTTGGATAGTTGGGCATCATATTTCTACTTGGACATTGTTCAATAGCTAGACCAAGACAGTCTAAACCCATACTCAGGGCTTGAAGATTACTTTCTGCACCTTTGATTGAACAAACATGGCGTATCCTTCCATGGCTTCCGAGAGCGGCATGACATTCTCAAACATGAAGCTGACGGCTATCAGTCTAAGAGTCTAGCATACATCGAGATAAAGGACTTACCCCAGAAGATGCTGCTTTTGCTCAAGCAAGGCTAGAGCCTCGGGGAAAATGCTGCGGACTGGGCATCGGCCCATTTGTAGACGTACATTTTTCCTGTTAGTGGGTAAGCAAAAGGCTGGCTTTTGACTAGAGGACAATAGGAGGACATACCCATAAGCCTCATTGCCGGTCCACGGGATCTGCTGATGGTTAGCCGAATCACCGTCGCACTCATATTGGTGCCCATACCTCGCCGTTGTGCACCCCAATACTGCTAATCGTGCCAAAGGTCCGAACCAGATCGAATGCTGTTCTTAAAGCCGGGGAGAGTCCCACGACCTCGATGATGATGTCGGCGCCACGGCCTCCAGTCACTGCCTTGACACGTTCCTCCATCCCTTTTTTATCGCTAAGGAAATTAAGGGGCTCAGCTCCTAGGTCTTGCGCCTGCTTCAGGCGTTCCTCGACGCTGTCCACGGCGAATAGGTGTTTCGGTTGGCGATGGGCTGCTGCCACGATGGCACATAGACCGACGGGGCCACAGCCTATGACGACCATGGTGGCATCTTTGATATCAATATTAGTCGACAGTTCCACCGCGCTCTTGACACCAAAGTAACCAGTAGGGAAGATGTCCGCCATCAGGACCAAGGCTTGGTCTGAGACAGAGGCCGGTGCTTTGATGACAGTTCCATCTGCCAACGGAACCCTCACATACTCAGCCTGGCCACCGTCAAGAGCCGTGGTGCCGAATAAGCGGCAGTGTGCACAACGCGCACTGCCGCCAATGCGACAGTAGAAGCATTCACCGCTGTTGTGTGATGAGTAACTTCCCAGTGTCATGGACAAGGAAGGATTTCAGTTACCAAGATACTGTAAAGGACGAGACGATCTTGTCGCCTACTCGAACCGTCTTGACAGCCGAACCTGCAGAGACGACTGTGCCTGTGAACTCATGGCCCATGATAAAGCCCGTGCCAGAGGGTTGGTGTCCCCGATACACGTGTAGCTCGCTAGAGGCTGGTCAGCCAGAGCAACACAGCTTGGAGGCGAACCCACGAGCCACATAGCGCAGTCGCGCCCACCTTGACAATAATGTCCTGCTCATCCTGTACTGATACCCGTCAGCCTCTATGACTTGCGGGTGCTCGACCAGACGGGGCTCACACTGTGGGATTGGACGGTCTTGCAGTGATACTTGGAATGGGCCATCAAAGACCACGCACTTCATAGTTTGTGCCATGTTTTCTGTCGGTGTGGAACCTTGATGGGTTATCTGAGGAGCCGATGGCCTCGTTATAGAATAATGCCTCCTGCGTCCTACTTCGTTACTTGACTCTATCGGCAAGTCGTGTTGGGGGCAGATACTCCGAGCCGAGGCAGCGGTGGGTGGGGCCGTTAAGACTGGCCATACGGAGTGAGTTCGGAGTCAACAGTCTCCGGGTCGGAGTCGGGTAGATAAGTCAACGTAGTAGTGCATGCGATGCTAGGCTTACTTGCTCCCTTTATATCAAAGACGCTCTGAGCCGCAGTGGCTCTACCACCAGGTTATAAAATTCCCTTGTGAGCTCGGCATCCCTCTCCCCGCCACCCCTCTCCCGCTTCCCCTTCAGGCTTTCAAACGACCCCGTCAGACACGCCCGGACGATCTTTGCATATTCCGAGCCCATCTGGCTGACAAGTCTCTGATCGCTGCTCTTCTCCCAGATTTGGTCCTTCAACTGCTGCATGACGGAGTTTGGGGGAAGGGTTTGGGACTTTCGCGCCGCCGAAATTGCCCTGGTCATTTCCATCGAAATGGTGCTCCAGAGTCCGATTTCCAGTAGAACAATGCCGAGCGAATAGATGTCGTGCTTGTTTTCATAGGTGATGGTGCTGCCTCGGTATCGCTCCGGATGGCGGTAGAACTCATGTTCTAAGTCGTGTTCTGGGGCTGCCGGTGCTTCAATCTCTTCGTACTCATCTGAGTCGGAGTTTGTTCTCTCCTCTGCTCCGGCGTTCTGCTCCAGGTCGTTCTTTTCTTCATCAACTGCTTTTATATCACTATGATAAGGCTTGGACACGTCACGAAACTCGTCCGTCTGTGGGCGTGAGACAGACCAGCCCAGGAGGTAGGGAATGGTCCGTTGGTCCGCAGGAAAAGTATTGGACGGCTGAAAGACAAGAACCACACGGGACTGGATGTCCTTGTGGACCCAGCCGGAGGCGTGAATGTTATAAAGGGTTGATGCGAGGGCCCAGGCGAGGAAGAAGCGGCCGGAGAGGCTGGGCTTGGATTTGTTCCGCTCTTGTTCCAGTTTGTTCCTGTCGATTAAGACCTTGAACTTCTCTTTCCGGATCGCCTTCTTCTCGTCCGAGCTTGGTTTCGGGACCGCTTCTCTTTCTTTCAGGCGCCTTTCCCTCTCAGTTACCTTGTGCTCTTGTAGCTGGTCATGGGTTATCCAGTCATGAAGAGTTTTTGGCTTGCCAGCTTGTGGCGGAATCCCGTAGACGAGAGACTGCTCCGTTCCGCCCATGATGTAGTAGCCTATGCAACGGAGGAGATACATTGGCGTTGCGCCGTGATCCGGGTTGATGAACTCAGTCGTTGAGATATCACCATTGAGGAGCCAGGCTAGGCTGCGGACAAGTTCCATTTTCATCTCTCGCCTCTGGGCTTCTGACCTTGCGTTGTCATTGATCACAAAGTCATGGCGTTCCATGATGACTTCAGTAGGCCCCAAGAATTCATTGGTGAATGTTCCTGCTGTGTACAATGAGGTTGGGGCTTTGTGATCAACAGGATAGGCCTTAAAGCTGCCTCTCAATGGGGGGAAGGGTTCGGAGTTTTCGGACTTGGCACGGATTTGACGGCGGATCGCTTTGGTGACACCGAGCGCCGTGCTTATCTTTTCCCCAAGGTTGTCTCTGTCGTAATTTCCAAGCTTTCCGCTCACAAGAAGGATGAGCGTCATGACCTGACGGAGCTTCTCGGTCCACTCTCCGTACTGCTCGACCAACTTCTTGATTTCATCCTTGTCAAACAGGGCCCACTCTAGACCCTTGATCTTGTCCTCCCAATCGATTTTTTTCTTCACATCTTCCCACTTGGCTAGCAGTTTTGCCTTGTTGCCTTTCTGAGCGCGTTCTGGAGTGGTCTGGGAACCATAAGGTTCGATCTGCTTTTCTTCCCTCTTCAGCAAGGTGTTTGCCTCGGATAAATTTAAACCATGCTTCAAGGCCACATTTTCATATGAGTCGAGGCAGCGCCGGAGGCGGTAGAGAATGTTGTTGACATCCCGCTGAAAGTTTTCTGGTAGACTCTTGAACCATCGGCCCGGGCGTTCGTCACCATCGTTGTCTCCATCGCCGAAGAAGAGGGTCTTGAAGGTTTCTAGAAAGAGAAATTCATGATAAAGCTCGGCTTGAATATCGAGTAGATTCTTCTCACGGTCATTTACATCTGCAATAACCGTGCGGATGAAAACGGTGATGGAATATATATCATGGATTGCCGTACTAGCCGTCGTGTAAAAGTCCATAGTTAGGGATAGCAACCCACAATGTGGACTCTGTGGCGCTGCTTGCACACAGCTCACGAAAGATTCAAGGAATCAAAAACTGTCAGTTCAAATTGTGAGGGGGACAGATAGGGCCTACTTCTAGTACGCTACGCATATCGTATGAGCCGGCAGACGCATTAGGGTGTCATTACAGGGGTCATGTAACATCCAGGCAACAAGTTCTTGCGTCAATAACTGATAAAGTTACTACTACTTCCAATAAAGCCGGTGTTCGGACGAGCGGGCCTCACCTGCAGTCTTTCAAGAAAACCTGTTTTGTCCTCTAGCCACAGCGATACAGCTGGCGAGAAGATGCACCCATGCAGATAAGCTGCAGCGCCAAGCTGGAGGGATGCAATTTCCATTAGCTAACGTTAAGTGATAACTGACTCTTTCATAGCGTTGTGGAGCACAAGAATAACGCCATGGTCCAATCATCTCTAGCAACAATACCATCGTCTTGTATTTAGACGTTAGTTCAAGGACCTACTCTCACTTCCTGAGCCAAACCGAGATTCACTCCAAAAACTCTCCATATTTTTCCTGATTTCTTTGCCTTTGAGCCCCGTCGATGGCTGGGGTCGTATAGGCAAATACCTGAGCGGATCAACATACTACGACAAGTCTAAACAAGAACAGTCCTCCTAGTTCCAAGACGTGAAAGATGGCAAAAGTAAGGAATCCAATACTAACTAAAGGCAATGCTTTTACTAGTGGACTAACAAGCTTGACCCAGGATACCACTATCCTACCGGACTGGGGACTTGGGGGCTGTAGTCCCACTCCAGAAAAGGATCACACATCATCGCGTCCAGGCACCGTACCTGAAGAGTCCTCATTCAGCATTGATACCGATGATTCCTTTTCGAGTTCACTTTCCGACTCGGGCTCTCTTCGACCCACCTCTCCCCGTCCAGTTTCTGGAGGTGTAGATATATGGGGGGTGGGAACCCCTATGGTTGACTCCCTCTCGTCCTCACCACTTGGTCAGGCAGTCGTCCAAGGTGATTTCCAAAGTGTTCAAATCCTCCTGGGAAAAGACCCACGAGCCGCATCGCTGCAGGACAATTCTGGCAACAATCTGCTGCACTTGATGGTGAATTCGACGGTTTTGAATCGTGCAGACGCTCGACGCGACTGGGCTCAGGTTCTCAATGCCACCAAGGAAATAACAAACACCTTGGTCAAACATGGTGTCGACATTGAGGCTCGAAATGACTCTTATCTCACACCGCTACTTATGACGGTAGAAAGATGGCTCAGGGGCCGGTTTGGAGCCAGGTCGCGTCGCAACGAGACCCAGTCACCTTGGCTGGCGGGCCATGCTACCATCGCGTTAGTAGAGGCCGGCGCAAACATGTCCATAGACTTGGGCAGCAGAGAGGAGAGTCATTACGATAGTCTTTTGGATCTATGGATAAGTATAGCAGCCCAAGACTCTTGTCACCCCGACACATACC
Source organism: Fusarium setosum (assembly GCA_013623625.1). Lineage (NCBI taxonomy): Eukaryota > Fungi > Ascomycota > Sordariomycetes > Hypocreales > Nectriaceae > Fusarium > Fusarium setosum. The sequence continues at coordinate 12,850 of JABFFE010000367.1, read as the reverse complement.
GCGACGTACTGTTCTCCGTCGCGCAAAGGGTTGAAGATCTCGATCCTCCGGACATGGGCCTATCAATTGTGCATAGGCTTATAAACGGGTATGCGGATTACCACTTTGAAAGTGCCATTCAAGGTCTTCTCTCCCACTGCCATCCCAAGCCTGCCAAGATCGATGCTCTAGACAACGACGGAGATACACCTCTCTTGGTCTTCTTGAAACGGACCAATCCAGTGCGGAAAGCAAGACCTGAGAATTCCCTAGCATCAACAATTAACATGGCAACCATCCTACTCAAAGCTGGTGCGCAACTAGACTTTATCTCACGCTGGGGCAACACGGCCATCCTCTCAGCCATCAGTGACACTCAGATCAGATGGCGTTCAGATGAAGAAGATGTGGGACTGATGGAGTTTCTCCTTAGCTTCGACCCCTCTATTGACGCTGATTCGAAGCCTGGTCACTGGAAGTTAGTGGACATTACGCCGACTATGGCGCTTGCCCGCGCTGCTTTCATGGGACGACCGAAAACACTGAAGTTTCTTCTGGAACATGGAATGGACGATCGCCTGAAGGAGTGGGTAGACTTTGAATACACTATCTCCCATGAATTCTCTGGTACACTGATGGATATTGCCTTTTTCGGGGCTCAACAAACTCGAAAGGTCAGTGATGGATTATTTAACCAATCCCGAGTTTAGAAGTCATGTCGTTTTCGTTCTCAGGAAGCCTCCTGAAACTAATTCATTGAACGAGTAGGAATACATAAAACTCACGGACCCTGAATCACACCCAGTGGTGTATAAGGAGAAGTCGGAGTTTAGCGTCGAAGGTTGGGCCTACTATCGTCTCTCTGAGGTATTCGGAGACAGGGACAAAAACACAGCAGAGGCCATAGGCGAGGCTCAATATCGAGGCCACAGAGAGGTCATGGAACTGCTCCAAAGCCATGGCGTCAAACGAACCACCCCACAAGGACCCGAGGGCGAACCGACGTATTTCAATGCTGTCACCATGCCCAGGTCCAGCTTCTTCAACCTCGATACTGTAACCATTCCCACAAACAATATTCGCGAGGGAGAGATACCACGGGATGAAGATTGGAAATTTCTATACGAGCTGGAGATTCTAGACGACGATTGGGAGGAAACCGCCTTCGCTGAGCTTGTCTACATTTATGAGAAGCTCAAGGCCTGGCCTCGGCCTGGGGTTCTGAAACGTTGGCCCTCTCTTCGAGATAAGCTGCCATTTATGGAGGATCAAGTGAGGAAGGAGTTTTTTGTCGATGTTTGGCACCCCCCGCATCCGAACGACTGGTGGCGCAGTTCCACAGAGGGCGATGGCGAGAGTGATGATTCCTGGGAGACCACAAGTTCTGCTATGTCCCATGTTACCTGATCTAAACATCTTTTGGTATTCTCGTACCTGTGCAAGTTCCCAGCGTTCTCCATCAGTTATAACAAAAGGGCTCGGTATCTCGGTCGGTCGCAGGGCACGAGGCTTTCGGCACCTTCGCCGCCGAGTCCGGCCGGCGGGGTGGGGCTGGTGGAGACGGTCCGTGGACCGTAAAGAGTGGGTCTGGACCCGTGGCTCGGCCATAGTCCATAACGCGAAAACGACCGTAGACGGGCTGAGCGCTTTACAGGACTTGATAGATGAACTATCAGCACTCGTCTCAATCACCTGCTCAGACCAACTAGCCCCAGCCTATCATTCAAACTCATAAGATTTTGCATCGCGTTCAACAGCGGCCTTTGGATCTTCCCGCACTACCACCAGAGCAAACACAAATAAACTGGTAGCTTGTCATACGGGGAGCCCTCCTAGAGCGGCAATTATCCAAACCAGACCCGCTGAAAAACGTACGAACTGGACATCTCTGTGGAAACTCTCATTTTCATTTCGCAGAGGTTCAAATACACTAACCATGTACGCCAAGGCCACCTTGTTAACGGACACTGACATTATAGAGGTTACCCAGAAGTATCGCTGGATGCAACTGCACCCCGGAGAAGACTTTCGTACAGTTGATTCTGGGGAAAGTTGGGTGCGAGAGGATCGGCCACCACGTCACGATGCCCGCCCCGACTCGCCACGAAGACTCTCTATGAGCACCATGGCATGGCCGTATGTAGGCTAACAGGCAATTTTTCCAGTTTTGCGCGCTCTCACCAAGTAGCAGTAAGAATATCTGGATCAGAGACTTCCACTTTGGGAAATTCGTGCCCCGCCTGTTGGTCATTTTGAGTTTCAGGTCCCAACCAACACTCATCCAGCCCGACATCTTACTGGAGAATTCAAGTCTTAACTGCCCGGCCCCCTCAGCCAACGCCTAGCAGGGAATAATCGGGTGAGTCATTGGTATCATGACTCTGCCACCCTCAGAGGGATCAGAGTAAACACATAAGCAAAAGAACACGGTATCTACACGGGGTGAGTCATTCCTGCCTTAATTTGCCAAACAACAACGACTGAAGAAGAATGCCATCAGGAACGTCAGCACTATCACTACGAAGTCGAGCTATCTCTTTACCCCTGCCAAAAGTACGATCCTTTTTCCTTCTTTCTTTCTATTAAACAGTTCAGCGCACGTAGCATGGCTTCCGACGGTCGCAAACAGCCTCCATGGATCCCTCCCTCACCCCGGCCTGACGCCCAGCTGCCCCGACTGAAGATATACAACAGCCTGACGAGGAGCAAGGATGACTTTGTCCCGGTCGATCCGACAGGCAAGATGGTGACGTGGTACGCGTGCGGCCCGACGGTGTACGAAGATGCTCACCTAGGTCACGCCAAGAATTACGTCTCGACCGACATTATCCGCCGCATCATGAAAGATTACTTCGGCTTCCGTGTCAAGTTCGTCATGAACACGACTGATATTGATGACAAGATCATTGTTAAGGGCTGTCAGCAGTACCTGCTCGCGCGCTTCAAGCAGGAGCATGCCGCTGAGGACGGCTCGGTGAGCGATTCGATTTTGACAGAGGCCAAAGCCGCATTCCGGTACTACATTGGCAAGAACCTTCCGTCTCTGCCCTCGGATACGAGCCCAGAGACTTTTTTCAAGGCAGTGGACAAAGCATACAAGGAAAAGGTCGGGGCTTCACCTCAGGCGGACGCCGCGACAGCAGAACAGGGCCAAGCTGTTACTGTCGACGATTTGCTATTGAGATCATACATTGGAACGGCACGGTCGGCTATTGAGGCCTTGCAAGCCCCAGGAAAACTACCTGGTTTCTTCGCCAAGACGGACGATATTTTGCGCCCATATCTCGATGCCCTGCATGGTGCAGAGACGGACTCCAACAACCACAAGATATATCTGGAGCTGAGCCAGAAATTCGAACGCCGCTTCTTCGAGGACATGAGTGCGCTTAATGTCCTGCCTCCCGACCAACTAACTCGTGTGACCGAGCATGTCCCTCAGATTGTCCACTTCGTTGAGCAGATTGTGTCCAACGGTTTCGGTTACGCTACCTCCGATGGCTCCGTATATTTCGATATCGACTCATTTGAGAAGGCTGGGCACAGCTACTCCCGGCTGCAACCGTGGAGCAAGAACGACCCTGCCCTCCTGGCTGATGGTGAAGGTTCGCTGTCCAAGGGAAAGTCAATGAAGCGGAGCGAGAATCATTTTGCGCTGTAGAAAGCCAGCAAGCCAGGTGAGCCAGCATGGCCTAGTCCATGGGGTCGCGGACGGCCAGGATGGCATATTGAATGCTCTGCAATGGCCTCTGAAGTGATCGGGAAGACGCTAGATATCCATTCCGGTGGCGTCGATCTTCGTTTCCCTCATCATGATAACGAACTCGCACAATCGGAAGCTTACTGGTCGACTCCTGACTGCCCAGTACAGTGGACCAATTACTTCATTCACATGGGTCAACTGAGGTAACAGGTTTTACATGCCAATTCTGTCGTACAAACTGCGCTAACAGATGGTAGGATTCGAGGCTTGAAGATGAGCAAGAGCCTCAAGAACTACACGACTATCAGAGCTGCTCTCTGTGAAAACGAGTGGGGCGCACGTTCTCTCCGAATTTGCTTCCTCCTTATGCCTTGGAAGGATGGTATCGAGGTAACAGATGAGCTTATGAAGGCCGTGGTCGGCTGGGAAGGCAAGCTCAACAACTTCTTTCTAAACAGCTTGGACCTCTGGAAACGTTCCAGTTCCGAGACTGCAACAGTGCAAGAGCCTAGCATCGCAGACCAGCAACTATTAAGCTCCCTGGATAAGGCGAAAGCCGATGTCGACACAGCTCTTTGCGATTCCTTCAACACCTCAGCTGTCATGAGAATCCTCTCTGATCTTGTGACCGAGTCTAACTCGGCAGAGGTACTTGCGGACCAGACAGTCATCTTGCTCGCTAGGTGGATAACACGCATCGTCACCATCTTTGGTCTGGATCCCGAGGGAGATCTCAGCAACCCGGACCGTATCGGGTGGTCGGGCCTTGATATTCCCGCGCCAGCAAAACCCTTTGTCTATCCTGCATCTCAATTGCGTGACAGGGTTCGAACCTTGGCCTGTTCCGGCTCGGTCGATCATTCAGCCATAGCGAAGCTCGCTGACGAAACTACGACCGCGGCGTCAACACCAGTGGCCGAGTCATCCGGACCATACGATCAGGTGCTGCAGCAGTTCCGCACCAACGTCAAGGATCTCGCCGACCAGCAAGCGCCAGCAAAAGACCTGCTCGCCTTGTGCGACCAGCTCCGTGACGTCCATCTCTGGAACCTAGGCATCTATCTCGAGGACCGTAACAGCTCCCAGCCTGCTTTAGTACGACCCCTCGATAAGCTGATCAGGGAGGCGCGCGCCGAGCGGGAATCGGCTGGCATTGCAAAGGCGAAGGCCAAACTGGAAAAGGAGGCCAGAGAAGCCGAGAGGGTGAAGGAGCTGCGCGAGCGCGCCAAGGTCGACCCCCTGCTGATGTTCAGGGCCTCGGACGAGTATTCGGAATGGGACGAAAACGGCGTCCCGACGGTGGACGCAGCGGGGAATGCGTTGTCCAAGAATAGGCGCAAGAAGCTGGTCAAGGAGTGGGAGAACCAGAAGAAGAGGCACGAGGAATGGCTGGTAGTACAGCAGCAGACAGTATAGAAAAGGGGATTTGGAAAATGGCAATGCCTACTTGCTTCTAGTCGTTTCGACGTCTATTCTTTTCTTTTTCCTTCTTTACGTTACGTCTTATATCTAGAGACAACCATAGCTCAGAAGATATTACCTTCCCAGAATGATCGAGAAGTCACTGAAGCGAGTCTTCAAGATCACAAAACGATGGAACGCGGTCGTACTCATGGACGAAGCGGATGTCCTCATGTTCAAGCGCAGCGCTGCAGAGCTCTAGAGGAATGCTATTGTGGCCGGTGAGTGTTCAACCCGCATCGCGATTCTCATTCGTCACGTCTTGTGCCCCCAAGGAGTGGCTGATATTTCGATATCCATCTTGGATTGGTGCAAGGCCACGGGGACCTTTAATCCCGCCAACCGGACCACGTGATCCCCGCATGCTGGTGTTGGTCATCGTGCAGCATCATGCATTTGAGGGAATTGCTTCATCCACATAGCTCCCCACTTCAATCGAGTCTAGTTCCCCCTTGCTATGTTTGCGCTGCGAGCATCTTGTCGAATCCTCAAACGCACCCACCCTTCGGTCTTCCAGATAGCTGGCTCCATCTACAAGCCATATCCAGCCCCGATATCTCCGTTCGTCCAGCGACGAAGCATGTGGCTCATCAACACCGAAACACTGGAACTAGAGGAATTCGCCAGCCCACCCTCAGACTACGCCATCTTATCACATACATGGGAAAAAGATGAGGTGCTCTTCCGAGACATGAAAGATATCCCGTATGCGAGAAGCAAGCCCGGGTGGAACAAGATTCAGATGACCTGCGATGAAGCTCGTCGCTCTCGCATCCCTTATGCATGGGTAGACACCTGCTGCATCGACAAGACCAGCAGCGCCGAGCTTAGCGAGGCCATAAACTCCATGTTTATGTGGTACAAGCAAGCGTCCGTGTGCTACGCCTATCTTTCCGATCTGTCCGTCAACTGGGGTGCAATGGACTTTGTGTCAATTAACCACAGGCAATTGACGGTCGCTGCTAAAGCGAGGCTCAAGGAGCAGCTGTGGTCCTGCAGATGGTTTACGAGAGGCTGGGCTCTCCAGGAGCTGATTGCTCCCGACCAGGTTGTCTTTTTCGACCAGGATTGGAACCTTGTCGGAGCAAAGTCTGACTGGGATTTCGTAAGAATTCTAGCTGACATTGCCGGTATTTCAGTCAACGTACTTGTCGACGAGTCATATTTCCACGAGGCTTCAGTCGCACAAAAGATGTCCTGGGCAGCCAAGAGACAGACCACCAAGGTTGAGGACGTCGCCTATTGTCTCCTTGGCATTTTCAACGTCAACATGCCTCTACTCTATGGAGAAGGCCCCAAAGCGTTCCTTCGCTTGCAGGAGGAGATCGCCAAAGAGTACTACGACCTCAGTCTCTTCGCCTGGCGACAGGACCCTGAGAAGCACGGCTCTGGTCAGCTTCGGGGCTTGTTTGCGCACTCGCCCGCCGAGTTTGCTCACTGTTCCGGGCTGCAGGAACGAGAGTGGGGGTTTGAGGCTGATCTGGCCGTCACCAGCAAGACCTTGACCATCAGAGGGCATCTCCTGAGATCGGAGGAGGCCACGAACGGGCTCGGATATTCGGGTGACTGTATACTCCACCTCGGCGAGGATTGGAGTGGAGGCCCGCCCAAAAGCGTCGGTATATACTTGGCCAAGTCTGGTCAACGCAACACATATGTCAGGTGCAGGCCTCAGGAACTGGCTGCGCTGAAGTTTGAAGACACCAAGAACGTACAGATTTCCGCTAGAAAAACCCTTTCATCTAAAGAAGCAGGCAAGCTGGCCCACCAGCGAAGATTCAGTAGACTTGTAAGAGATATGGGTATACAAGAAGAGAAGTAATCGTGGAAGTCAGCTGCTGGCCTAGGGAACTTGGTGCCTATAGCAGCGTTATTTGTAAACAGCCTAGTCAGCAAAGGAAGAGGAAAACACCATGGTTCTTGGTTAGAGAATGGATAGACGAAATGGCTTTCATGTCACCAGCAGTAACCAGTTCTGGCTAAGAAATACGACGAAACTTACAGGGCTGCCCTGGAGCTTAATTTATTTACTCTGGGGTTGCATATGTGTTCTCACGGCCCTCAGTTCAAGAATTCGGTTCTGGAAAGACACATATTCTAGGGCGCGACTGGCTATCTAGAGCTTTGCCAGGGTCTTCCCCTCTTTAGGAACAGCCTGGGACTTCAAGAGTCGCCTGAGGATCTTGCCACTAGGCGACTTGGGAATTATTTCCAAGAACTTCACCCCGCCCTTCAACCACTTGTGCCTCGCCTTGTGTGTCTCCACGTGCTCCCGAATAGCTCGTTCAACTTCCTGGCTTGACCGATCGGCAGCCTGCTTGCTCTTGACAACAAACGCAAGTGGTACTTCTCCCGATCGCTCGTCGGCAATTCCAATGACTGCACAATCGGAAACGTACGGGTGGTCGAGCAGATGTGCTTCGAGTTCTGCGGGAGCAACTTGGTGACCCTAGTGGCGATTAGCTTGTGCCTACAAAGTGCAACAGCCCAGGCTTTACCTTTACTTTGATAAGTTCCTTGATCCGGTCCACGACGAAAAAGTGCTCAAAGCCCGAGGGAGACTCGCGGACGAGTACTTCATCCCCCGTTCTAAGCCAAAGTCCATCCTCATGCCACACGAATGTCTCAGCGCTAGCCTTTTCATTATTCAAGTAGCCCAATGTGACACTTGGGGACTGGACGTAAAGCTCGCCGCGAGCTTCGTGCTTGGTCACCTCGTCACTATTCTGGTCGATGATCTTTGCTTTGATACCTGGGAGTAAAGAACCCGAGGATCCCATAAGAGGGTCCGACTCGCTGGTATGAAAAACCGACGGCGAAGATTCAGTCAATCCTAATCTCTGAGGTTAGAGCCGTCCCAGGCCTGCTTCGTGACAACATACCATAGCCTTGGCTAATTTTCCACCGTGGATACAGTTCCAGCATCTTTTGCGTCGTCTCACTAGCTAAAGGAGCCGCACCTGAGAAAATAAGACGGACGCTGCCAAGATCGTACTTTTGACATTTATCCTGGTTACTAAGAAGTTGAACAATTATGGGCGGCACGACGCAGAGTTGTTCGATCCTGAATTTCTGGATAGCCCCCAAGAGCTGATCGAGCTGGAATCGCTGGAGCACAATGACTTCGTCTCCTCGATAGTGGGCGAGATGTGCCACGACGACGAGTCCGTAGATGTGGCTGAAAGGAAGCACGCCGAGTGAGACCTGGGTTTGCGAGCCGCGGGTGAAACTCTCAAATGTCTGTAGTTGGAGGATGCATGCAATCACGTTGTAGTGAGAGACCATGACTGCTTTCTGCTTGGCGTTAGACTGCAATGCAGGTTGTGGTGGATGACATACCGGAAGTCCAGACGTGCCGCTTGAGTAGCACAAATAAGCAATTTGCCTCTTTCCCTGCCCCGGGGTCCATGCTGGGAAAGGGACAGGTGGCAAGTGTTGGCCCTCAGATATCAAGTCTTCAATTGTCCTTAGGTCTCCTCCAGACGGAACATTTGGTATGGGAAGAAGAAAGATGTTGTTGTTTGAGATACCCACTGCGCGCGCTGCCTTCAAGGCATTGTCGAGTAGGGGAACACAGGTGAACAATGCCTTAGCTCCAGACGATCGAAGCTGATGCTCCAACTCGGAGCTGGAGTGGGCTGCACTTGCTGGGGTGACAATTCCGGACACACGATGGATGGCGTGGGTGACGGAGATGTAGTCAATCTGGATTTCACTATTTAGAGAAGCACGAGACTCGATTGTCTAGAACTCACCGTGTTTAGGGAATAGATTGCCACAACTCTGTCCCATTCTGTTCCATCGAGGGGGTCGAAGTCGAGGTTCTTGGCAATCGCTCGCGCGAGATAGTCAACCCGCTGAGCGACATCTTCCACGGAGCGAGATTGACCTGTGAGGCCACATGTGTAGGGGCTCCTAGATCTAGAAAACGGCTTCCTCCCGTGTGTTTCGGTGTTGACAAAGTCTGCAACGGTGATGGAGTCGGGAACAGCTGCTGCGCTGTTAGCATTGTTCAGTTCGAGATAGGCGGCGAAGGCGGCGGACGCGGAAGAGGGGGAACCCAGGGCGGAGGATGGAAGACCATGATGCCGAGTGGTGACGTTTTCAGCTCCCGCACGATAGACGTTGACGTAGGTCGGGAGTATTCTCAGCAGTTGGCAATGATTTTGTTTTGCCAAAGCCCTTATTTAATAGAGGTCGTCTTGAAGTCAACGATTTGAGGTTTGCAGTTGTGTCCGGCGCTAGAGACATTGCCTCGGCTGGCGGCTTTGGGTCCTCGGCGCCACGCCGATCCGGGAGTGGATCACCACCCGAAACCAATCGGAGCAATGTCTTCAGTCTCCGACGAACTGGGTACATTGTGGGGGACCTATCTGCGGGGTTTGTGACGTAGCTTCGAAGCTGTTTGGGATCAATAGCTGGTTAACGTTGAAACTGTCTGAATGGCTAACTATGGCCAAAAAACACGAGAACTCGGCGATAGTCTCAAGCCCTAAAGCCCAAACTTGTAATAAATCATGAAGAGGTTAGACTTTCTTATGATCTTTTCATAAACCCATCCTAATATCGTGTTTAGGTTCAGGGTCATTAGGTATAATGCGACCTATTCTGGTGTTTTGTAACCCCCGCGGGAATGGCGAATTAATAATACTAATTACCTAAGTTAGAACCCTAGGCTATTGGCTACGTTAGGTCAAAGTAAGTAATGCGCATATTGGATTAGCCTGGCAAGGTTGTCTTTGCCAGAGATTTTAACAGCCTGGTAATGGTACAAGTCTCCCTTCTTGAACGTGCCGTCTGTTTTCCTCTCCAATCTCTAGGGTAGATACCTTGCTTGCCTGAGGTCTTGCTCACCTCTGGACCCCTAGGGATGCTCGGGTGCTTTTCGCCCGACCCCACTCTTAGACCGTAGCCCAACAATCAAGATCAAAGATGAATAACCAACGACACGCGTACAAAGACCTTTCGCCCGCCGCTTTTTGGCTTCGATGGCAACGCATGAACCCCCTGCGTCAAGTGTGTGCCCATCTGACAACCCGAACTCCATATTCAAGGTCTTCCCCCAGTCGAGCTTCTTCAAAGACCGTGGTGCAACTGCGCTGCCTTCACCGGCAGAGATCAGAGCCCTGAACGAGGCATCGGGCAATTACCGTGCCACCTTCTTTAATCGTCCACCTCCCGTCGCCATCTCGTCTCTTGGGCTGCTGGTCAAATATGGAGCCGATGTCACTGTCACCGAAGCTGAGACCCAAGTGCTGATGCGTGAGCGGCTGCAAGGTCATGTGCCGATCCCTGAGGTCTTTGGCTGGGCTGAGGATGGGGGCCAAGTATTCATATACATGGCGTTGGTTGAGGGCGACACGCTGCAGGTGAGATTCGGCAGCATGAATGAGAGTGAGCGGCAAGCTATATGCAAGGATCTGAGATCCATGGTGGATGCCTGGAGGGCGTTAGCCCAAGACGAATCTGACAAACACATTGGTAAACACTCCTCCTGATACAACCAACCTGGCCTGACACAATCAGGGAGCGTAGACAGGTGTTCATTGAATGACATCTTCATTACCGGCCGCCCCGAACTTGCGGGGCCATTTCTCGGCGCAGATGCAGTGCACAAGTTTCACGACGCATGCGGAATCGATATCAGCGGCAATGTCTCCATCGTCTTCACCCACAACGACCTATGCCCACCCAACATTCTCATATCACCAGGACCCAGCCCAAAGGTGGTTGCGATTCTTGACTGGGCTCAATCAGGTTGGTACCCTTGGTATTGGGAGTATTGCAAGGCACGCCGGGTAGGTGTTCTGGACGATGGCTTCGACGCTGCTCTCCAGGAGCAATGGCACACCAAGTACCTACCTATGGTTATTGATGTGGTGGACGACGAGATGTATTACCATCCGTGGCTTTATTTCATGTTGGCACATATCTGATCCTATGTTGGATGGTTTCAAAAGCTTTTATTACTCGGCTCTCCATGTCGACCCTGGGAGGAGAAATGTATTCCCCTTCTCATCTATCGTATGGCGAGAAACTCTGCCGTGCAGATTTTCTTTTCTACTGGGCAACCTGCCCTAGAAAAGGCTGACCAAGCATTAATTTTACTTGTTCCAAATACTATAATCTGGCGAAGATGGAAACACCATGATTGGTTCAATAGTTTGGACAATACTGGAGTTCATCTGCGTGGTGATTCCTGGGCTGTCAGTTTCCCGATTCACGGCACAAGGTCCCGGTCTGGGTATTGGACGTCACAACCAGCGTTTCTATGGGAAATAGAAAGTTGACAAGCAAAGAAGTTTTCTTGGCACATTCTTCAAAGCCAACAACTACGCATGTTGAACCAAGGGCTACTAATTGGCAATCGACATGGAAGTACGCAAGGGGAACGTTGGTTATAACAACCCGGCCGCACAGATAGGATATACTTGACGCATCGAGAACGAGCAGCAGTTGGGCCAGACTCAGTACAACAGGTAATATATTCAAAGGGAAGATGCTATGCCGACCGATGCAGAATCCTCCAATGTCAACGTTTCTATCCAACGCCTGTCGTATGAGGCCGTGGGTACTTGGCAGTACCCCGCCGCGGAGTATCGGACTTGGACTAACCTGGCTCCTTAGTGCTGGCGCTTGCTAACTTCATTGCCGGGACGAACCATCCTTTAGCCGTTCTATTTACCGGCTCCCAAGAGAAGAGGGTTACGCCATCCGCAATGTCGACTACGGCATGATCTCGGCAGCTCCGAAAGAATATGATACGTTCAGGTTTCATATAACCGATGTTTAGCCCTGAAGGGAGCACGACACCGGATATCACGGATAAGGCCTGGAGCATACTGCACTTAGTGGGTGGATGGTGATATTCTACATACTAGCTATCCAAGACACAAGATTGTGTTATGACCGTAGGTATTCGATGACAAAAGACCTGGAGTATGGCTACTTTGAGGGCGTGAAAGACCATGTGTAGAATGCTATGTATATGATCGCATTATCCATGAGACATTGAGCATCTTCACTAAACAGAGCACCAGAGCTACTGATGATTTCAGGCTGCTGATTTTACTTCATCAAATGCCAGGCTAATAAAACGGCAATTAGGAATCGATATTTTTACTTGCTGACAGAACTCAAGAAGGCTTGTAAAGACTCAACAATGACCTGGTGATCCTCCTCCTGGGCAAGTCCGCTCACAACAATTGCACCAACTGGGCCTTCGACGTTCTCAACACGAACCGGGAACCCACCGCCATGTATCGCGTAATCACCAGCCGTCTCGCCAAGCTGGAATCGGGCCTTGAACTTGTCCTCGTCACCCATGTCGAAAAGATTATGACCGGCCCAGGTACTCCATCCAAATCTTAGCACGAAATTCCTCTTGCGAGCCACCCAATTATCGTTTTCCGGCACAGTCCCGGGTCGTGATGCGGCGTGGAAGAGCAGTTGCTTATTGTTGGCAAGCGTAATGTTTACCACCGCTGGATTCTTATCAGGGGGAAAAGGTGCAGAAGAGAGTAAAGAGGTTAAGTAGCTAGGGAGCTTCTTAAAGGTAAGTAATAATAAGTAATAGTCTTAATTCTTACCTTATAAGCTTTATATATAATTCCCCTTATATATATAATAAGGCTTTAATAAGCTTTATTAAAGCTACTTAGGTATAGCTCTCTTACTTTATACTAAAGGCCCTTAATATATTCTTTAAGC
>JABFFE010000366.1:0-35940 GCA_013623625.1 Fusarium setosum | reverse complement strand
CCCCAACTATGTTCAGATTGCCGATGTCCAGATTCCCAAGGCCGTGACGCCAAACCCCGATGACTATGATGATGAGCGAGGGGAGATTGGTGGTTATGGCAAGTCGGGCGACGTTGCCGCCATCAAGTGCGAGATTGTTCAGAAGATCGAGCATCCCGGAGAGGTGAACAAAGCTCGGTACCAGCCCCAAAACCCCGACATCATTGCTACTCTCTGCGTCGACGGCAAGATCCTCATCTTTGACCGGACGAAGCACCCCCTCCAGCCTACCTCTCTTGGAAAGGTGAATGCGCAGATCGAGCTCGTCGGACACAAGGCGGAGGGGTTTGGTCTTAACTGGAACCCCCACGAGGCTGGCTGCTTGGCCTCGGGTAGTGAGGATACTACCATGTGCCTGTGGTAGGTGTATCGGCGGCATGATTTGAGCATTCAGCTAATCTACGGGCAGGGACCTCAAGACCCTCAAGGCCGACTCGAGAGTCCTCAACCCCGCTCGCAAATACACTCATCACACTCAAATCGTCAACGACGTTCAGTACCACCCTATTTCCAAGAACTTTATTGGTTCTGTTTCAGACGACCAAACCCTCCAGATCGTGGATGTGCGGCACAGCGAAACGGCCAAGGCCGCTGTGGTAGCTCGGCGCGGCCATCTGGACGCGATCAATGCACTGGCATTCAACCCTAACTCGGAGGTGCTGGTCGCCACCGCCTCAGCGGACAAGACGATCGGCATCTGGGATCTCCGAAACGTCAAGGAGAAGGTCCACACTCTAGAAGGTCACAATGACGCTGTCACATCTCTGGCCTGGCATCCTACGGAAGCCGGCATCTTGGGCAGTGCCAGCTATGACAGGAGAATCATCTTCTGGGATCTTTCACGGGTGGGCGAAGAGCAGCTGCCTGACGACCAGGATGATGGCCCCCCTGAACTGTACGGTTGATCTTTGACGTGACTGGTATTGTAGAATGGATGACTAACGATGCTTGCAGGCTTTTCATGCACGGAGGCCACACAAATCACCTTGCAGACTTCAGCTGGAACCCCAATGAGCCTTGGCTCGTAGCAAGTGCTGCGGAGGACAATCTGCTGCAGATCTGGAAGGTAGCCGAGTCCATTGTTGGTAAGGACGACGGCGACTTGCCTGTCGATGAGCTCGACCGATAGGTGAGGTGGAAGTTCGTGGAGAAGTTCCGGTCTTCATAGGATGAGGAGACGCAGCAGCTCTGGAAGCAGTGGCAACGGGAGGGAAAGTTGCCATTAGCGACGAGAAGCGATATATCCTACCCAGTGTAAGACATACGACGAGTACTTGGAAGGGGTTGGACCCAAAAGACGACGCAAAGTAATGTTGTTAAGTAGAGGCAGATTGGTGATACCTAATTCCGAGTTTTGATTGTGCATTCCACAGGACCTACTACCAGCACCTGCTTACCTATATGCTCTCTAATATCCAAGGGTCGTTATCGCGAGTGCCAAAGCCCGACCTCCTGCACTGCCTGGCAGCTGGCAAGGCCCTCGAGTTCTGCCACGCGCACCCCTCCAGCTGTTGACCCGGCAATTTCTACCCGTTTTCCTATTGACGCATCTCGTTTGTTATTTTGTCTGTAGCTGCCTATTGTCTTCCTATTGTTTACGCCGGCAATAGGAATTGCGCTGCACGAGGGGGGATCAAACGCTCTCTCCTCGACAGCATCACTCTTTCCTTCCTCGCTTCTCCTCAACACTATCGCACTCTTTCTATTCCCTTCTCTTCTGTCCTTCCTCCCCCTCAGCAACACACGTCAGCGCATCAAGTCACAGCAAGGGTCAAACCATCGAGTTCAAATATCAACCTTGTTTGATATCTATTCCATCTACCGACTACTTCCTTCATCCCCAGCCAGCAACACCTTCACAGGTCATCGCGCAGTCAGGCAAGCGTCGTTGAGCTTTCAAACTTCTGTCTTCCCACTCCCCCTATGGACCCTAACCTGCCTCCACCCCATGGCCCTCCGGGTTCCCTCGGTTCGGATCTCGACCCGGCAAACGAGGCCATCGAGAACGCAGAAATGATAGCCCTTCCAGTCACCGCTATGGGTCAGTCTCAGCCTCCTGATGGGCAGTCTCTTGATGATCTGGCTCGTGACTTGGCTCCTTCTACCTCAGCCGATGTGGATGAGCTAGATCTACCCGAGTCCTTGAAGGAACGCATCAGGGACCTTCAACAGCGCAATGATGCCCCCGACTCAGAAATCGAGCTCCTAGGGGTCATCACCCAGACTCTTTTTGAGCTATTCGATGTTCCAACAAGCGACATCGACATGGAGGACAAGAGAGACCGAGACATCGAGCCGGACAACCTGGGAAACGACTACGACCCCCGGCAGAAGAGGTTCAAGATGTCCAAATCCTACATCAACAGCCACTTCATGGGAAACGACCCCTACTACATCGGCGACCAGATGGCCCAGCTTAACCTCAGCCTCAAGCACACAAGCACTGACCTCCTCACTGCCCTCTCGCAGAACCTCGAGCTCGCCATTGAGCTAGGCAAGCATCTCCGCGCCGAAGACATCCTCAACCTGTACATCGCCTGCCACGCGTTCCGCCATGCCATTCGCGGGCACTTTCTCTCGTGCATCCGCATGTGGGTTGACACCAAAGCTCCCGAGGCTGGAAAGATCTTTAACTGGCGCCTCTACAACACTCTTCTGATCAGGGACCCTGCCGGCCGGAAGTTGGTGGACCAGAACCCGGCCCTGCGTCAAACCCTGAATCCTACGGAGGTGGATGAGGTGCGGTTGGTCCCAGGCTTGAAGTACCTCCAGCTCGTTCTCGGGCGTGACCGTTACTGCCGCGAGATCATCGCTATCATGGCTCGTATGGGATTCCGCATGCCCCCCACCATGCACAGCACGCTCTTGCGCCTATGGCTCCTCATGGAGGTCTCGACGAACCGCCAGAGAACGGCTCTGCTCAGGCACCACGGGTATTGGACGGACCAGGACCTCTACAACGCCCAATTCTTCATTGTCAAGCTCGCCATGGTCTTTGTGCACCCCTTTTTCCGGCCTTACGCGACCGAGATGGTCAGCCTCATGCTTGGCCAGAAAGGCCTGTATCCCCTGTGGCAGTGCCTCACTCGCAAGAAGTACAGGAACGTCATGGAGATCATGCAACTCAAGGCGCGCTACAACTTGCGATTTCCTCGCGGTCAGTGGAGCTCCTGTCTGAAGCGCAGAGTCCACCAGGTCTGGGGTGTCCCCATAGCTCAAATTGGCAAAGGTCATTGTGAGGGCTGGGGCAAGGGCGTTCGTCACCTCTCCCGTCCTGACGAACTCATCCCAGCCGAAGCAGTCAGGCGTGGCCTTGAGCTTGACGAGCACCTGGTCCACATGGTGACCTGGGGCTACATCGACTTTGAAACCGGCGAGAACCTCGTGCCAACCCAAGAGGAGATGTACATCTCGGACGAAGAAGACACCCTGTCCAAGGTCGACAGCACCTGCCACTGGCAGCCCAGACACGCCCTCAAGAAGCGTTGGGGCGAGCTAACTCCAGAGCAGCAGGAGGAGATCATGGAGTACGACGAGGACGAGCGCCTGCGTGCCTTGGCATGGTCAGGCGTTGATGATGACCCTGAACACTGGTCGTCGGAGAGCGAGGACGATGACGACGGAGTATACAACCTCAACACTGAGATCACCCGCGGCTACCGCATGCCGCCCCCACCCAGCGATCAGGAACCAGTTCCCGACAAAGAAGACGCTGTGAGCTTCCAGAACCTGTGCAAGGAGTTCCTCACGATGAATACCGTCCCCGAGATCTCGGACGCCGAGGCCGAAAAGGCCAAGGCCTGGAAGGGGCATGTCAGGGCCAGCCTCAAAGGAAAATGGAGCGGCGCGCGCTGGGACATTGGAGATGCCTTCATGCGCAGCAGGTACAACGGCACCCTTGCGCTTCCTGTTTCGGATAATGAAGAGGATGCTGATTCGGAGGATTTCGATGAAGAAGAAGAAGAAGATGATGATGGTGATGAAGATGAAGATGAAGAGTTCGAAGATGAAGATGACGAATGACGGAGGCATCGTGGCGAACGGCATCGACAATGGTTTTTAGAATGTCGTCTAATACAGCATGGAGGGCTGAGAAACGGACTGTCGGCTTCGAACCACTCTGACGGCTGACGCGAGTTTTTGGGGCTGAAGGGCAAAGTCGACTATGACTACGCTCTTCCTTCTATTAGGAATTAAGGGCTGGGACATTGAACGGGTACCCGACTACTGTGATTTCATGCGAAGGATAGCCGGAGAGATTACAAAAGTGCATGGATTTTGGGGCTTAAACTGGATGAGCCGGATCTTACAATGTACGGATAGAATACCACTCAGATGGGCCAAAGGAAGGATGGTCTGATTAAATGTTTGTTGACTCTGCTAGCACTTGATTCCGGCCTGTCTTATCTGGTAGCTTTGTTCTTACATGTTGGTCTCACCGTCGTCTCCCTTGATCTGATATGTTGTCTTCATCCAACCATTGTTGAAAAATGAGCAGGCAGTCTAGACCTCCCCCTTTTTATCCACTCATTTTCCGTCACCCGTCGTATTACTCCCACTGTCCGTTTATTCCCATGTCCCATGAACTGATTGCTTTGGCAAGGTACAAAAAGACCAGCTGAAAAGACAATAAACTACAGCCACAGCAGCAGGAGCGTGGAAGTGAATACGAAGAAAAAAACACAAGCACCTCTTGAGCAATGCAACATCTGATAGCCAACAACAAACTGTTTTTGCACCAGAGAGATTACCTATCAACAATGACCAAGAAGGGGGGTTTGAGGAGGAAAAGGATAGACATAACAACGGCAGATAAAACAAAGAGTGAAGACAGCCACCAACCCATCCCAATCCCAGATTCTCGCCATCTGAACCAGCGCTGTCCCCCTCTTATTCCCAGTCTAGCTTTGTAGATCAACCCATCATAGACGAACATGAAAACATCATCTGCAGTAGATTCCCTAGTAGGACTCTTGAAAGAGAAGGCGGCTCAACATCAGAAAGGGGGGAGGGGAGGAAGAAGAGACGTATTTTTGACGAGAGAAAACCACCCAACCAGCCCCCGGCAAAGCAGGAATAACAAATCACATGGTAAGCCTGTGTGAGAATATATATTTCCCTCTTGTGACACACAAACCCGCCCCCCGAGACTCCTCCCATCCGCCGCCCCGAGCTTGTTCTTCTTTGCCCTTCCTTTAGTAGTTTCCATGGCCACTCCATCCAGCTCCCCAGCTCCTGCGCGACCCAAAGATAAATAAGATGAAATGAAGAGGAAATAAACAACGATGAACAAATGACATTGGTGAGTAGTTTATGGGGGGAGTAAGTGGGTGATAAGAGATAACAAGGGAGGTTGAAATGGGAAATCAGACTCATCATAGATATGAAATGAAAGACATAGTCAACTAAAACAACAATGACAAGATGAAGACAGAAAATATAGGGGCAGGGATGACAAGAGAGGAAAGCAGTCTGTCGGGTTCCAAGTGGACGCCGGCGAACTGGATATTTGAGTCACACACAAAGGCCAAGATATACCCTTACACTCCCCTTCGCTATGCACCCAACCCCGGAACCGATTTTCCAGCAATACCGCCTCCGTCCCGTGAAGCCCAAGCAATGGCAAGCAGCTCGCCCCTAAGTCTGTCACCCACTCTGTCTTTCTCCCTCCCTCCCACATCTCCGGTTCCAGCATACCGAGACATGAAAGGAGTAGAGTAGAGTAGAGAGGAGCCTCGTCGACGTCTGCTGCCCCCTTGGGCTTGTCAAAAATGAAACAGACAGCGGCCCTAGCAAGCAAAAGCCCGTACCGAATAGACTCGTCCGTCAACACCAAGGATGCATACCCCTGGCATTGGCTAGATAATCAAGTCACTTTTGTCTTCCAACCCTTCGAAATTTTGTAACACATCCCACCTTGAATCAAGTATCCGACACTCCGTCCTGGTCTTCCGAAACCAATACACACCTGTTCCGCCTTTCCTTTCCTTTGTTTGAGAGAACAACCAAGTCCACGAGGTATTTGCCAAGGTCAAATGCTCTATGTTCATCATTCAAAGTCGTTTTTTTGCGCAAAAAAAAGTGACACGGGACCGTACCCCATCTTCAATCATCGAGACATGGCGGTTCAACGAGAACGTGTACACAGCAGCCCGGCTATAGCAGCTTGTTCAACTGCTTAAGCGGGCGACTTGCTGGGAGGGGCAGAGCCGCCGTTCTGACGACCATCCCCGCCACTGACCGAGAGGCCACCGATACCGCTCGAGAGGAAGGCGAAGGGATCATTCTCGCCGCCGCCGCTGTTGTTGGCGTTGTTGTTATAAAAGTTGTTAGAGGGTCCGCCCGACGCGGGGCCGTTGGTGGCCGATTGGAAAGCAGCCTCGGCGGCTCTGCTGTCAAAGGGGCCGGCCGAGTGGGATCCAGGGCCCGATCCAAAGCCATGAGTGTTCAGGGAGCTTGGGTACGCCGCCGCACCACCACCCAGGCCTGACGGGAGATAGTGGCTGGGGGGGCCACCAAAGTGCTGCTGGTTGTAGCCACCACCGGAACCGAAGGTGTTGCCGGAGCCAAAAGGTCCAGGGCCGGGGGCGCCACCCATGGAACCCTGGTTCATACCATACTGGGAGGCATTGTCCATAGGCGAAGGGTAACCAGAGTCGGCGACGACTGCGGCACCAGCACGGCTAGCACCGCAACGGAGACAGCAGACGTTCTTGGCAAAGTTGTGGTAGCCACACACCTCGTTACCACACTTCCAGTCACCAGCACGGAACGGCACGACGCCGCTACCACCCATACGTCCACCGTGGCCCATAGGACCGTGGTGACCACCGTGAGGAGGGGGGGGCATCATGGCGGGAGGTCCATAACCGTATCCTCCGTAGTTACCACCACCCATATCGTTCGAGGGACCGGCTCCGACAGCGGGGAACGAGCATCGGAAGCAGGCGGTGCGGCGCTGGAAGTTGGAGAAGCCACAAGAGGGGCAAGTCCAGTCGCCGGGTCGGGGGCGGTTCTTGCTGGGAGGAAATGGAGTGAGGATGTCCTGGGCGCGATCGAGCACACGGCTGGACGAGGGCGAAACCTCAATGGCCTTCTCGTTAAGGGCACGGCCATTCATGCACAGGCTCTCGGCAGCCTATGATTGTTAGCATTGATTAGAATTTCTCCGGTCTTGCGCCTCGGCGTGGGTTTCGAGTCAGTCCGGTGTAAGGGACTTGGACAAACTCACCTCCTCGTGGGAAGAAAAGACAGCAAAGCCAGTACCGGTAGGCTTATGCTGCTCAGGAGTGCGCAGAGTCCAGAAAGCAATGGGTCGCCCACCAAACTGGGTGAACCAACTCTCAAGCTCGGACTGGGTGGTGTCGTGGGGAAGACCCGACATGTGCAGCACCTTGCTCCTCTCCGAGAGGAAGGCGCGAACATCGGCTCGAGCATCCATGGGCCGAGTCAGGACGTCAGGATGCTCCTGAGGAGGCTGTGACTTTCGGATCAAGCCACGGAGGACACGTGCGAGGGTAATAGCCTCCTCCATTGCACGCCGGGGTGAAGCTGGGGCCAGGGCCTGCAAATGGAATGGCAGGTTGTGCTTAATGGGAGCACTCGACTGAACGGGCTCGACCTCGAGAGCGGCGCAGATGTTGGAGAGCATCGAAGGTCCAAAGGGGAGGGACTCGGGGTGGTGCTGCTGCCAGCGCTGGTACTCGGTGCGGAGATCGAAGGTGCGCGAGTGCTGGAGGTAGGGAGGAAGCACGACGGCCTTGTCGCGGGCTTCACGAGGAAGCTGGACACGGAGGTCCCAGGCATCGAGAGTGACGAAGACAAAGTCGAGATTCTTAGAGGTCAAGTACTCGGTAGCGAATGTGTCGAATCGGGTGATAGCGTCTCTAAAGGTACCAGCGTTTCGAACATGTTCCCAAGTCAAAGTCGTCAGGCTCGCTACAGAGATGGTGTGTTAGCCCAAGTATTCCATCATTGACCCCAGACGCCGACAGCGGGAAATTTTGGTAGTTCGGGCGCGTGGTTGGCGGAGCCGGGCAACGTGGAGCAAATCGATATGGAGATGTCCGGGGCAGTAGCGTCAGAAAACTTACTGCACAGGGGAGTAATGGGAGTGTTGACGGGCTTGACGAGGACGCTCTCGTGGGTGATCTAGTAAAGAGGACGGGTCAGTTAGCAATCTACTGGGTATGAATGGAGTAGTGAATTTGCCTCGAGGGCATATGATGCTCAACGTTCAGTGTGGAGGGGACATGGGAATGGGTGAGGATGCGGCGACTCACCTCCTCGAGCGAGTTTGCATCGAGCAAGATCCAACCAAGCTCAATCACCTCGGCCGAGTCCTTTGTCACATAAACGCCGTGCTCGTCACAGGTGGTCGCAACATGGATCACGACATAGCGATCGATGTTGAGCTGTTGCGAGGACATGACTGCGGCGGGATCGGTCGGACGAGGGCCGACAGCGAGGCAGACAAGGAGGAAAAGAGTGTTTGCGGGCGACGCGGGAGACGCGGCGGGGACGACGACAGTATCGCGGATATACCGTTGGTCGTCGTAACGAGAACACTCTGCGGCGTGTGTATGAAGGTGCAACTAGCCCGTGGCCCGGCCAGGTCGCGATGATGGAGGTGGGAAGAATAGGTGACGGAAGTTGAAGTTGGCGGTTTTGGGCGGGAATCGGATGTGGCCAGTGGAAGCTTCAGGGGAGACGGTGCCAACTTGAAAAGGGCCTCAGGTGTCCTCTGGAGGGCAAGGTACCTCTACTTCGGGTCGGGCTAGGTCGAGCTGGAAGGGGTACAAGCCACCAAGTACCTGAGTGAGTAAGGTACCTGGCTACCTATAGTGGGGAAATAGCGAGTGACTGAAGTTGGGTGTCAGCACAGGCTGTCAGGTCAGTTATTTTAAGGATGATGAAGGATAAGAGACCGGGAGCTAGTAAAAAGGTGCTGTAAAGCCAATGCCACGCAATCATGGGGTTTTGAGATGCTTTTGGATGGATTCGGCCATTGCAGGTGTCTGGGAAAGGAGACAGAGATTGCCTGCCTGAGAGAAGAATCCCAGAGGGTAGGCAGGTAACTGCTAAGGACCTGACCAGAGCTTTCTTTGTCCTGGCCACTCCCGCTTTTCCCCTGAGCTGATGCCAGCTATTTACAGTGGTTACAGTGACCTGCAGGGGCTACGCAGCTGTTGCGTATTGGCAGGTGAGCCGTTGTTCAGGAGCACCGGTTCGGATTGTAAACTGTCAAAAATCCCCGGGACTCCCCTGAACTCAATGAGGACTGACCGGGTTTTCAGTGGAGGCTTGCGGCGGATGCGGAGTCGGCCTGTCGATTTTATGGGGAGCGCCAAACGTTCACATGGCTCAGGTACATGCATCAGCAAGGCGAAAAGGCGTCGGGACAGGTACCGGCGCGGTCGCCCTGCATACCCGGACGTCTTGATCATTTATTCTGGGTGGATGGATAACGGTAGGTAGGTAGGTGACAACCGTTTACTGTACAGTAAAAAGTGCATCCGTACTTGAACGCATGACCAACGGCTTCACTGAGGTCCAATTCAAGGGAGAACAGAACGATGAGGGATGTCTATAATCAGCATCAATAAAAGAGATGGGAGCCTAAGAAGAGAGACGGTTTGAGTTGAACAAAGCAGATTTCGACAAGAACGGTCCATATGCATTCTACTTCCTGTGCTTGACAAGCTCCTTCTACTTTTGCTTCGCACCCAAATATGAAGCCTAATCGCACTTGCTTTTCCTTCCCGACGTCTCCGGGCTCGGTCGCCCTTAATAAATTCAACAAGTTAAAAGAAGTTGCGTTTTGGTGAGGCTCGTCACACAAATACCTTGGGTTTGTACTCCATAGCTGCGAACGCACACGTACGCAACATCCAGCCCTCCCCAGCCAAGACAATAACCCTGCCGCCGGTACTCCACGCTTTCGAGCAGTCAGAACATGTCCTCTCAGCCGTTCTGTACATGACGAATGCGTGCCTACCTAGTAGTTTACCCGGCTCGTTTGCAACAAATGCCTATACGATTACCAATCACGAGTCGATCATATTTGCGCGGTAGACGAATACTACAGGACAACATAGCAAACATCTTGAACTCTCTCTCTTTGGCACAAACCCAAGACATCAATATGCCGAGTCAGCGATGGACAAGACCTGTTGGTTCGGATACAGATAGCCCAGGGTTAAGAACGGAGGCTGAGGTTTGAGTTGGCGTCTTGCGATACAGTAATGATTGACAGAGGATACTGTCCCACCATTCCAGCATCAACTGCTCAAGAGGATGGGATGGGATGGGATGGAACGAGGGGTGCAGGAAGACAGCTCAAGCCTCATTCATTCCCATTCAGGAATATCTCCCTATCAATGGCTTCATCCCGATGATTCCATAAAAGGAACATTCTCCCTGCCTCCCACGTGCAAGGCTCAACGCTCGAGGCTCCCAACATCCCTTGCATCTGTCTCCAGCTGCCTCGACAGCTGAGAGGACCTCGACGTGAGGCCTCTGGCAAGATTATCAGACAGCCCGAGCGAGCAGCCATCGATGATGAGGCAGGATGGATGACCTTGCATACAAGTCCCACCCGACCGCCGAGACTCGACTTGCCGCCTTGGGCGAGGCGTCATCTCGCTCCAGCAATATCAGTCCACAATGATGTCGGGCCCCTCACCTTTGGCTCTGTCAATTATCTACCGTTCCACTATTGCTGTCATTGCGAGCGACGGAATAATGGGAATCTTTTGTCCAGCTCCTACCTGCTGTAACACGATTGCGAGCTGGAAGACCAACTCTGCGACAAACTGGTCTCGGACAGATGATTTTTACCCCTTCACTCCAGTCGACGGATGGATCACCGGGTAATTAAAAGAACCCCCCTTCGAATAGTTGACACTGGACGGCTTTACGGACCTACATGTTCCGCAATTGCTCAGGGGTTCCGTTCCCATCCAGACTCGCCATGGAATTTCCCCGAGGCGAGGACCAACATAGAACAAGCCCCAACAACAGCCCTTTGGCCGTTTCGGCGTTTGCGGCCTCGAGCGTTCTCCGTCGATGTGACCGAAAGGCAATGCAGGTAGCCGATCGACGACTATGCCTTGCCGTGCTACGCAGTACATGGCACAACATGAATCAACATGAATCAGCAACATCGCATCGCCCACGCACCGCAATGTCGACAAGAATAGGCGACCACTCACTTCTCTTCCCACTGCCATTTCCCTCGCGAACCTTGCCTCGCAGCCTCGTCCCACGACGTTGTCGTACTAACGGTCATTAGCCGCTCACTTCAGGATCAGCACTACAACTCGTAGCACATTGCCTGAACCTCCAGTGCTCACCTCGTTCAGGGCACATCCCTTCTCGGGTCTCGAGATGCAGTAGCCCGCTGGCAAGCTTCCCGGGGTTCCGCCCGTTGCTGGCGCGGAAGCGGAAGGGTCCAAGGGCCTGGAACCGCATATCCTTGCGCAACACCCAAAAGTCCTCTTTGGGCAGGATATTGCGCAACACCTAGGTCAGCGTAGACCTCTTGTTGGAGCATCTTGTCTCAAGCAATCTACCTGCCGTCCATAGCGGCAGTTAGTGAGACGACGGTACCGTAGTTGGTCCTGGGCCATAAAAGCGGCTGCAGTACAAGGGTTGTTGTTGTCCTTCATGATATGCTTCCATGACATTTGCCAACAAGCAATGAGAATCACATCAGATTGAGAGCATAGTTCATTGTTGGTCCACAGCCAAGTGGCATGTATCCTCGTTTGCTTTCCCAATGTAAGTTTTCTGGCCTCGGCGCTTTTAGCTTAAAAGAGCCCCTTACTATGCAGACAGCTCAAGAGGCAGCTCACATGCCTGCACATCTCGCAATGTATTTTTGATTCCCGACTTTGCACGCCCTTGAGACAACACATGTGCTGTTTCGGTTGATCACATGCCTGCGCAGCAATGCGGCACTCAACCCCGGATCTTTGTTCTTGAAGCCGTTGCGGACATATGGCCAAGGGTGATGTGGCAATCCAGACAGAGGCAGCCGTATCATGAAGTGCTGTCACACCCAAGGTCGCACTGCGGAGGGCTGGATGTCGTGCCAGCATCGTCACAACAGGAACCACTGCGGCTTGGGTAGTAGATGATGCAGGTAACGGTGACGGTAGCATACGCGCCCGTAGTCTGGCTGGGGAGACAAGAAGTCTCTTTGACCCTTCCGTACGAATGGCATGGAAATATCCGATAGGGTCACCAAGACTCGCGCGCGCTTCCAGTTTGAGTCGAGGCCGAGGCCGGCGGTTAGAGATGATGCCACCACAGGCAGATGCTTTTCGATGCACGCACACATATCACACATATTATTGTATCACGAGGCGCAGTGAATAACGCAGCCAATTCATCAATTGACTTTTCAAAAGTCCTCTCGCCCTGAAACTCTATGAGGCCTTGGAGCTCTGCCGCCTCTCGTGGGGTTGGTCGATTGTGGGCAACGGCACATGTTTTGCCGAAACGCCGTGTCTACGTCATTGACTGCCAACACGTCACAGGCAGGCTCCCTCAAACGCCATCACGTTACCTTGGGTTACGCGGCGATTCAAGCTTCTGCCTCAATTAGTAGCCTCGAAACTTGTTGTGTTTGGCGCTGCCTTGTTTTCCCTCCTCCATCAAACGTATTTGAGCTGCAAAACCCATCAACAGAAACAACAAGCAACGCAAGGCAACGATATCGCCTCTCTCAAGACTTACACACATCAAACTATCTCGCAACACACGTCGCAAACCGCAATCATGGGTGTCGTCTCGGCCGTCTTCCTCGTCCTCATCACCATCCTCTGTGCGTCACCGTCCCCTCCCCGATTACCCGTAATGAATAGCTCACTAACACATTTCCAGTCCCTCCCATCGGCGTCTGGGCCGTCGCAGGATGTGGAATGGGTAAGTCAATATTTGCGCCTTGTTCTCCCCCGAGATGCATGCTGATACAGGGCTTCAGATCTGTTCATCAACATCTGCTTGACCATTCTGGGCTACATCCCGGGCCATATCCACGCATTCTATCTAGAGTACGTGTATTACGACCGCCGGGAGCAGGCGCGCGAGGGACGATTCGCGACGGGGCCGGCGCCGGGCGTGTACTCAGACAATGTGCAGACGGGAGGCCGTGGCTACGGTACAATCGCCCATCCCACTGCGTAGAGGGAAGCTGGAGAAATGGGCCGTTGGAGGCTTCTATAGAGGGGTTCGTGCGGTCACTATCGCTGGGGGGGCGGTTGGGATTGGGTTGCTAGGTTGGTAACGGCGCAGAGTTCACGGTATTCTTGTATGGGTAAACGAGTGAATGACATGGGTTTTCTCTGCAGACTTGACGCTAGATATGACTCCGACGCCCTATCTCACTGCGTTGTTCTTGTTTCGGCTGGTGGGATTGTGCATTGACGGCTAAATGCGGCAACTATCTTGCTCGCCTCGGCTTGATGAGTTGTCAGCGGCCGTATATGGCGCATGATGCGGTATAGCTCCATGGACTATGAAAGTCAAATTCCCCTGGAGCTGACTATTATGGTCAGATGTATAAACTACAATGAGGTATCCTGGACACGCTGCTGGATCCTGCTGAGGGGGCATCGTCGACTGAGAATGCCCATGCTGCCTTGGGCGGGGTTTGCTGTCGAACATGCACGATTATGTCGTGTCGATAATTGATTCCTGTTTCGAAATGACAACTGCCGCCGGTGAAAAAGTAGGAGGAGGATAAAGGCCATGGCAAGCTCCAATCATTGGGAGTTGGACAACACATGTCGACGACCCCGCGCTGGCAGACGGGAAGAGGCAGAAGTGCAGTATCTGTATATCAAAGCTACTTATTTACTGCTTCTACTGGGTTCGATGCTAGGTATACAGAGATGAGTTGTCACCCGCAAGCCCTTGTCGAGAACTGCATCATGTGTGTTACCGATGGGATGCTCGCCCGACTGCCGTTGGGGCAGAGAGGTTCGTCCGCCGCCTCGATGCTACTGTACCTAGCTTCGCATCAAGATGCTGAAACAGAGGCCAACTCAATTGACCATAGAGCTGCCGCCTGGGATACCGCCATTGAAGAAAAAAGAGACACAGCGGCGGCAGAAGCAAAGAGAGCTATCAACTGATCGACAAATTTCCACAAGGATGTTTAGGGTAGCGAAAAGTAGCTAAGCTCGTCGGCAGCCAATCAGGTGCAATGCGGGGGTATTGGCTGAGGCGGGCTCGACCCTTTTATCGACAGCCACGACAGTCGTGCATAACGGCCAATCCAATCTCATCCGCCATCCATTTTCCAGCTTCGAAACGCATTAGCAAAATCACAAACACACGAAAAAAAAAAGGAGGTCCCTCTGCTATTTTGCCCACTCTTCCTCTTTACTTTTTTGACAAATTGCGCCTTCCCTACTGCAGTCCCGTATCTGTGACCTTCCGTGTCTCTTGCCTCTCCCGGACCGGACCACTCCACCTCCCACCTACTGTACCTACTTACTCTCACTTTCCTCTCCCCCGTGTTCAAACACTCGAACTCTATCATCTATCACCTGTCGCCTCTTCTCCCTCTCTCCCCCGAAGCAGGCATCTTGTCAAGGACGGAGCTTTCGCCCGTATCCAAAAGAGAGCTAACGCAGCAACCTATCTCTTGCGACCTTTCTTGCATCCTGGTGCATTCGTCGACCCCACCGCGTCGTGGCAACGCATAGCATCGCTTCGCTCTGCATCAACAGACAAGACGAGACAAGCAGGTCAAGACAAGACAGGCGTCTCCCCAAGATCGCTCTGCATTGATTGTCCTGCCGCATTCGTCCTTGCCCGCTCTCATCACTCGTCGAACTCTTCGACTAAGCTGCCCGCCAGCACAACCATGTCCTGACTGGCCTCCGTCTACCTACCTGCTCCAGCGTGTACGCCGTATTCGCACAATACGGATATCCATCCCCTTTACCGCCGTCCCTCTTCAACGGGCCTACCCCCGTATACCTTGCATATCCTAGACCGACTGTCGACCACGGCAATCCCCAACGTCTTGGGGATACCGCTCCCACCCTTCGGTTGCCACCATCACCGCCCCAGACTCGCGTCTTTTTCCTCATACTACAGCTTGACGTGTTAACCTGCTGCTTCCAATGCCCCCATTGACGCACGCCTGGGGTGTCATCCGCGCTTGACCAAAGCGCATACTAGCTAGCTACCGAGTCTGGTACCTATCGTCTCCGAGGTACTCATCCACGACAACGCACACCTCACACATACTCGCCTATTATATATATATCTCCACTCGACGGAACCCTGATTCCAGCATCCTCATTATGCTGCCTTCCGCCGCTCAACCGCCCTCTCAACCTTCTCAATCCCATCAATCCTCTCGCCATCACCACTCGGCGTCCACCTCGTCCGCCCCAGCCCTCGGCAACCCTCGTCGGCATTCTCTCCCATTCTCCTTCCCACCCCTCTTCCAGTCCAACACCTCGTCAACAAGCCTCGTGCCTTCAACTGCCGAGGGCAAACCTATACCGGTGGATGATTCCACCGCCGAGCACCGAACCTCGGCTCTCCGCGAGCTCAACTCCAACTTTCCGAGCCGGCACCATTACGCAAAGTCCACTGGCGCCCAGAGCAGCACCTATTCCCAGCCTGTGATCGTCCGAAGCTACTACGCGCCTGTACCGACTCGCCCCGTGAGTACAGATCGAGGGGTCATAATCGTAAACGGCCGAGGGCATCGTACAACGCTATCGGAGAGTGGAGGCCCTGCCGCTCTTGTGAGGCGTGTACTTCCGTTCACCTCTAGCATCACACCAACTAGGAATGGAATGCTGGGCACCATGGCCAGAAACCGAACTAAGAAGCGAATTGATGAGCCTGTAGAGGCAAAACTCCCGCCAGTCGAGGCCTTCCGCTTCAAGAGCTTCATGGCTAACATTGAAGACCAAAGTGATGGTGCCGACATCAATGCTGACCTGGATCGCATTGCTGAGATTTGTGCCAAGTCTCGGTATTCCCTGAGCAACCAGTACGAGGTCCATTACGCTCCCCATGGTTCCGGCTCGTCCTTCTTGTCCGGAGCAGCTCAGAACCAGGAACCCCAAGGACCTACTCTTCAGGTCGTATCTTCGGATGACGAGAGGAACATGAAACGCTCCAGAAGGCGCCCAATGGGTATCAGGAGGAATAGCAGAGCTATGGGAACTCTGGAAACCATCATGTCCTCAAGCAGATCCTCGGACGAGGACAAGTCCAAGAAGAAGTCCGCTGCCGAGATCGCCGAGGAAGTCCGCGGCAGGGCCGCTAGGAAAGGCTCCAGGCATGGGTCCTCATCATCCTCGGAAAACGGCGTGGAAGAGAACGCACAACAGGAAGAAGATCCGGCACAGAGAGCACCCCGCCAAAGGAGATCTGCCTCTCTGGCACTCATCGACGGCACTCGGCTGAGTTTGCACCTTAACGACCTGAACTCATCGAAAGCCCCAGCCGCTGGCCTCGTTGGCGAGCCAGCTCTCCCCCAGACCTCCAGCAGTCAGCTCGAGATTCGCACTGCCCCTGAGACGCCGCATAAGGAGCATCTCTCGGGACCGTCCAAGACAAGACCTGCAGCTGCTGAGGGACTGGATCAACCCGTTGTACACGGTTCCATTTCCACTGTCGATGCCTCACACTCACGGAACAGCTTCATCTCCACGCTAAGTGGTTGGGTGACATGGCGATCTACTGATTCCTCACCTGCTGCTAAGGGCCGCGCAGAGGGCAGCCTGCGAGAGCTGCTCAAAACAACCGATATCAAGGGCAAAGGCATCGAGACGGCGGCGTACCAGTGACGTTCGCCTGGGCAACCACACGAGAGGAATACAGCACTCTCACTCAATGCAACAACTCTGGTATCTTGATGATGCCAGATGGGATAATTCGCTTTGAGAAGTCAAACAAAAATGCAATGACCGACAATGAATTGATGAACGATTTACGAAGTTATGAGACAACAAACTATCAACGTAGGGCCCCAAGGGCAAACTGGACCAGGGAGAGATACTAAAAACAAGGGACAAAAAGTTTGTGATCAGATCAAATACTCTTTCTTGTACGGGAGGAATATCTATATACAGGCGAATAGTCTGGGGTTAGTGTTCTGACGGGAAACCGCTTACTGAAGCTGGCTGTAAAACACTGGACGCCGCCACGAAGGAGACGGGAGGCTTCATAATTAGGCGAGGATCTTTTTGACAAAGAGCAGCCCTCCAAGCACATTGTGGACGTTTTAAGAATGGTCAAAATATATATACATGGGGATTCACATCTTGACTTGGACATGCGTGTTGATTGTCCGTAAATGATTCCATTTCTCGCCATCACCCACCCGCTGCCTCCATCATCTCAACATTATCTCGCCTCGTCTGGGGACCGAGCACTTGGCTCCCTGCTTTTCCATCCACCACCTGGTCAATATAGGTATAAGTTAAAGAGTACGCAGACACTGGCGCCAAAATGACAAAACTCGACGAGGACCATCCCATCTTCACATGTGACATATGCCCAAACCCCCAAAAGTGGTAGAAGAAAAATGACTCTTGCCTCGGTCAAGTTGAAACGTGATGTAGGAAAAAGCAAACGCCGCAAGCCCCCCCAAATGCGGGGGGCGATAAACATCCCATGAACCGGTGCAATGAAAGATCGATGATGCCCGGAAGACTCCTGAAAATGATGCAAACCCCATTTTTGGTGTCAGGATGTAGAAGTGCGTGGCTGGATAATGAGCGCGCTGCAAGAAGAGCAAGTGAAATGGCGTGGATTATGCTTTGCTGATGGTCGTAGCAGAGGGTGGCTTGCTTGCATTGGTCTTGTCGACCTGGATACGCTTGGTTTCCCGTTGATCAGTGCCTTCATTAGCACGCTTCTTGTCCTTTTCCTTGTCCCGGCCCCCGGTGTCCTTGGTGGCAGCTTTGCGGGCCTCTCGATCTCGCCGCTCGTTTTCTTTCCGCAGAGCTTTGGACTCGAACTCGTGCCAATCTCCGACAATCTTGGAGAGTCTATAAAGCGGTTAGCATCTGCAGCAAGGGAGGCGACATGGGTGAACAAGACTTACTCAATGGCTTGCCGTGGCTGTGGCTCCTCCTCAGTAAAATAGGGATGCTGAAGCACTTCAGCGGCATTGGGGCGTTTGGCGGGATCATAGAGGAACATGGCCGAGAGCAGCTCGAACGCAGCCGGTGTCACCTTCTCCCGATACTTCTCTGCAAAGAGATTCTTGCGCTTCGCGGTCGGGCGCAAGAGTTCGAACCAAGCCATGTCGACCAGGCCGGGCCAATCTTGGAGAGTCGGGGTACCCAATATGTTGTAGATTTTTTCCAGCTGGCTGAGCTCGGTACCGTCGCCGGTGAAGATGGCATGCCTAGCAAATATTTCCACCATGACGCACGCTGCACTCCAGACGTCCACTGCGGCCGTGTACTTGGTTTCGCCCAGTAGGAGCTCCGGTGAGCGGTACCAGATGGTGATAACTCGGTTGGTGTAATCCAGCTGGTGGCGTTTCGCATAGAACCGTGCAAGACCAAAATCAGCGATCTTGAGAATGCCTTCATTACTGACAAGGATGTTGGCCGCCTTGATGTCCCGATGTAAGACCCCCCGGGTGTGGAGGTAATCTAGGCCCTCAAACATTTGTTTGGCAAGATGCTTCTTCTGAGCGGCATCTAGCTTGAATGTGGGATGGTTCAATAGACCGGTGAGATCGTGCGACAAGTACTCGAAGACCATGAAGCAATCGTTCTTTTCGACCATGACCTCCTGGAGATTGACAATGTTGATGTGTCTGAGGGACTGGAGAAGCTTGATCTCTCGAACAGCCGTGACAGGGAAGCCATCACGTTCGCCCTCCATCCGGATTTTTTTGAGGGCAACCAGGCCTTTTGTATAGACGTTGAGACCCTTGAACACCTTGCCGTAGGTGCCAGAACCAACAACAGACTCGTTTCCGGGTTTCCTGAAGAAGACCGATTCCGAATCCACCAAATCGGCTGGAAGCGTCGGTCGTGGCTTTGGCCGCCTCATGATCTTTTTGACCTTGCGCATCCTGGGTGCCACTCTGGGTCCCTCAGGGGGGTGGCGGTGGTCATGCCGTGAGCGAGATGAAGCTGGCTCAGTCGGCGCGCTTCGGGGAGGTTCTCGGTCTCGATTGTCCTTTGGAGGCTCTCGTCGTGGAGCGGCGTTCAGCTTCTGTGAGATCTCGGGCTTGGGTGCGGCGACTGCCGGTTTCGATGAAGGCTTGAAGGCGAAGCTGAACTTGCTACCAGAAGAGCCTCCTTGTGATTGTGAACCTGGGCCAGATGGCGGTGGCCGGTTAGGAGTAGTCATTGAATCCCCTTCGCCTTCACCTTCACCTTCTCGACCTGAAGCCCCAGCCTGCTGCTCACTGGAAGGCCGGAAAGACTCGGGTTGAGTGTCCATCGCGTCGGGGTCTGCGTCGCCAGCCTCGTTCATAGAGTTGCTGAACCGACCGTTACCTGCATCATCGTGATGTCCACGTGGCGGAGGGCCTTGGCTCCAGTGCGAGTTTTTGAAGCCACCCCTTCCTCGACTAGCAAAAGAGCCTCCCCGGAAACCACCTCGATAACCTCCACGATAGTTCCCTTGAGGGTACTGCTGCATGGGGCCGGTCGGAGCGGCATAAGGAGGGGAATGCGATGAGTTGGTGCGATAATGGCTAGAGGGACCATTGGGCGGGCCGTAGTTGCCGCCGTGAGAATACTGAGTTGGATATTGTCTGATATCACGTTAGCATTAGGTTACCGGGTAATACATGGGATTTCTCACTGTTGGCCGTTCCATCCGCCGCGAGATGCCCCATATGGCGACTGTGACGGCGAGTTGTGGTAGGATCCCCCGTGCTGAGGGGACTGAGAATAGGGATCATTCCCATACTGTGCCTTTTGAGAATACATGGGATTGTAACTTCCCCTATGGTTACCTCGAGACGTCATGTCTTCGTCGATATCCGATCTTGAAGAATGGCGTCGGCCGGGAGACCCTTCTCGAGACCTCCGCTCTCGACTTGCGTGAGGTGACCGCGGGGGTGGCTGCCTCTTAGACGACTGACGATCAGTGTCCGAAACTCGATGGCCCTCGCGAGATGATGGGCGAGCTCGACGAGACGAAGATCGGTTCTCCGATGCGTGAGAGCGGCTTCGTGATCGCTGACGTGGTTTGTCTGAACGAGGCCGAGGCTCGCGGTCCGCACGCCGCGAGCCACCGTCGGACTTTGTTGGGGATTTAGAGCGTGAGCGGCGCCTGTCTGCTGTCCGTGTTGGTGACTTTGAAGATCGTCCGTGGCGGCGTGGTGATGGTTTGCGTCGCTCGCGTGAGGGGTGTCGAGCGTGTTTCCTCGAGGCGGATTCGGGGCTGTACTCCCTCGTCCTGCCTCGCGGACTCCTGTCTCTCCTCGACCTCTTTCGGTTTGAACTGGTCAGAGATGGGCTTCGACTTCGATGCCGCTTAGCTGTTGATGAGGAACTGCGATTTACTCGATCACGACTTCGACTCCGACTCCGACTCCGACTCCGGCGACGTGACTTGTCTTCGGCTTCGCGGTGGCGTTCCTTCTCTGCCCGGTAACGAGGGATGAGATCGTCGACGTCGGTCGCTCGGCGGGACGGCTCAGGTGATGGGCGAACGGCGCGATCACGACTGCGATCGCGGGAATGGCGACGGCGACGGGAGGAACCAGGCTCAGGCCTCGTTGAAGGGCGATCGCGGCGGGCGTCGGAACCGTGGCGAGATTCACGGGCTTCACGGGGAGATCTTGATCTTTGTGGGGGCTTCACTCCTCGCTCGGCACGAGCCCGTTCTCCTTGGTCATCACGTTCCTGGTCGTCTCTCATGGCAGCATGTCGAGGTCGACGTGGAGGCTTGGATGAGTGCTCCATGCTCGCAGCAGCTGGGCGTTGAGTTTTCAGCAGTTACTCGCACGTTAAATCGCCGCACCTTAGCCGAGGGAGCGTCCAGGGATCGCCTCGCGACCCGCTATCAGCGACCGTGCAGTGTGGGCGCGGGCGTGGGCTGGGTGTGGGTGCAAGCTGCGGGGAATGACAGAGCCGACCCTGACCTGATGCAGGATGAGAAATAATATCATCTAGTGGGTGAGTGAAGAATAAAAAAAAGACGAAAGTCAACGACGAGGAAAACGGTACGGGGGCTGGTGTCTTCTCCCACAAGAGCTCCCCGTCCCTGGCGTTGTCGACTGCTCTGTCGTGGCTCACGGCCCTAGGTAAAGAACCACCGGTTGGTTGAGGCGATGATGTGCGTGTTGGATGGCCGAATCGAGGTGATGACACCTCTAGCCTCGGTGAGCCCTGAAGAGAGCCTTGTGCGTGCACTTGCAGGCTTTTCCTCTCTGTGGGCTCCCTCCTCTTTTGCCAATGCACTTGTTCTTGTGCTTTCTCCCAGTTGAGTGATGCAAAAGTCAAGTGTCTCGAGGCTTGAGCTGGCTCCGAGGTGGAATCGTTTGGGTTAATCCCCAATGGTTCCACCAGCGAGGAACCAACACCACCTCGTCGATGGCTCCCGCGCAGGAGAGCAAATGTACTACATACGAATCCGTGTGGATGATTTACGACAGCGCATGCCTTTCCTTCAGATCTTCAGTAACCGCCCGGTGAGTTCAGTCCATGAACTGAGCGAGAGGGTGCATTTCCTCAGTGACCGGGTAGAGGGACATGTCCTTGCACCCGACACGCCCAAGTTCCTTTTCACAGGGCGTAGGGCGCGGAGAGGGTGAGTGCCAAGCGTTGCCCCTCAAGTGAAAGTAACGTGTGATGTTTGAATGAATGCCGTTCCTCCAATTCGGTGAACGTCAGTCCATGGAGAAAAATTCTCCAGATTGCGTTCATCAAGGATCCATTCAGCCGGGCCGTGATGCCAGCTTGAGGTATGTCTCCCACGGAAACCACGAACGAGATTTCCATGTTAGCCTCATAGGCGACCGGACTCACATGAGTTGAGCCTCAAACATGGGGTCTGCAAGGCCTCTACGGCCCAAACCCACGAAATGCACAACAAGCGCTGGTTGTCAGAAAGTGCCGATGCCGCATGAGGGAGGTCAATAATCCCAGATAAATGGCTAGGCAGGCTCCATCCGTCATGACCTGTGGCCGTGATGGAGGCATAGTCCTGGAATAATCGTGGTATGCATTTCCGGTAGGCACTATCGGCGACACAGCGCGATTTCTGACCCTCCCCACTGTTGCTTCATTTTTGTCATCTGGCCTAGAAAGATTTTTCTCATAACGAGACTGAGACGGATGCACGGATATGTGCGTTGGCTGCGAGAACTGGATGCAGTTCTGACATCGTCGGTCGGAAGTGGTCATGGAAACTCGGATCGTCGGAAAGGGAGGGCCGTGAGTTGGCCGCCGAGCATTGATCGGATCATCCCATGTTGCAGTTTGGTCGAGCAGATGAGCAAGGCAAATTCAGCGAAGAATCATTGCATCATGAAGCATTTCCCTTTGTGTCGCCTATTGTCGCGTATTGCGGTCGGCGGGTTGGAGTCATCTTATGGTGATTGAGGCTTGGATGGAGAAGGACGGTTGGATCCTTTGTGCGAATATGTGAGCCTAGGGAAACGAAAGCGTCCAGGTCACGTGCTGAGTGGCGTGCAGTTAGTGCACGTGCTGGCATTTTCGAAGGGCTTTCGCCAATGTAGTATTCGGACTTGGCAATACGAAGAAAAACGGTAGGCTCGTTAATTGACAGTAATAAAGGGATACCGAGACGCTAAAATGGTAATTGAAACAGGTAAGAGTAGACTTTGAAGAATACCATGGGTGTTCCTTGGATCCTCGTAACGTCCATCTGATAGTGGTGGTTCAGTGCTGTGACCACCTTTTGTTGGTCTGGCATCCACTATGAATGCTGTCCATCTGCTTCCAATACCCGTGTCTGAAAAGAGGTAACCCCGCAGCCATCCAGTGATTTATTATCCTTTCTCTCTTAATAAAACCTGATTTACACAGGGTCAATCTGTGTTGATGGTGTCAACGTCCCGTCCTGTCCTAGGTTATCGCGATGCAATACCTAAGCCCGCGGGGGTCAAAAATCACGAGAAATGCTCAGTTCGCAACCACGCCTTGAATTTTTTCCTAGATTAGGTTAGGTTTATGAAGATATGATCATAAGAGTAGTCAAGGCCTACCTAATATATAGCCTAGGTTTTTTATGAATTTATATAATTTCGGACTTCCTATGGCATAAGGGCATATCTCACCGAGTATCGTGTTTTTTGACCACAGGTAGCTAAGGTAGGTACCGATCCCCCTAAATCGTGCCTCGGCCTCTCCCCACCCTTGTGGCCCCACTTACCGTCCAACATCGCCAGAATTTTGGATCTTCGGGCTTGTCCTGGAACCCGGTGCGACCAGAGCCAAGACCTGGCTCTAAGAGCGTCGGGGTGTGGTTGTGAATGCCTAGACTCAAAGTAAGATTACAGGCTGATTTGAGATGTCGTTGCCTTAGAAAAGGTATAAAACTTGTGTGGCCCGAATTGACCAAGATGGCAATTGACTTTGGCAGTTGCCATGGATGTTGCCATGGATTGTATGCAATTGTCGGTGATGCGCATTTCGGCCACCGGGGGATCCACATGTGCAACCCGTTCCCGTTGTTTCGGAGGGGCGGCTCGTACTTAGATCTATTAATGCCAATCTGTCGCTGTCTTGCTTGGGATGCTCAGGAATCCTTCTTCCTCCCCATCCTCCTTCTACCTCGGACCTCTATACTATATGGTACTTGAGTCCTGGATCATTCACTACTGACAACCCGGCGCTTTCATCTCTGTCTCGCACCGCATCGTCATCAACACAGGCCATTGTCGCATACGACTTGAGAACCAACTCTCGTGATGGAGTGGCTCGGCCAGGCAGAAATCGAATTCACCCATGCACCGCTGCCACGGGCGGTGCGAGAAAAGGATGGCAGGGTCACAGATCTTCTCTCCATCTGCGAGAAAACGACGCCGCCATGCTACCTGAATCCCCTGCTCTTCAATGGCCATCTGCAGACCATGTGGACAGCCACCAAGCCTGCCGGTCCCAAGGTCTACTACAAGCGCAAGATTTTTGATGCCGACCACAAGACCTACCGGGGAACGTTTGCCGTGGATTTCGTGGTTGAGCCTTTCGAGGACGAGGATCCGACGCTGTCGCGACGGACAATCTACTTTTCCGACGAGGAGCTGCAGAACCTTGGATCCGACGATACCAAGCCAATGCTTGTGGTGCTGCATGGCCTTTCTGGCGGTTCCCATGAGATTTACCTGAGAGAGGCGATTGCGCCCTTGGTTGAAGAGAATGGTTGGGAGGCCTGCGTTGTGAACTCGCGAGGCTGCGCCCGAAGCAAAATCACGAGCGGTGTGTTGTACAACGCCCGGGCAACATGGGACATCCGCCAGGTAAGCATCCATCCATTGACCATGATAGCTTCAGCCACCCGCGTCCGTCTTGCTAACGCCGACTTAGACGGTGAAATGGTTGAAGGAAAAGTTTCCCAATCGCCCTTTATTTGGCCTGGGCTTTTCTCTTGGTGCCAACATGCTCACCAATGTAAGCCAGAAACATTCTTGATCTTGGCTGGCCTGCTCACGAACTATATGCAGTACTGTGGTGAAGAGGGTTCAAATTGCCTTCTTAAAGGTGCCGTTGTGTGTTCTAATCCCTTCAACCTCGAAGTCTCGAGCAAGATTCTCCAGAATAGCTACATTGGCAGAGAGGTTTACCTGCGAGTGATGGGCGGTGAGTAGAGTATGTCCTTGTCTATCTAGAGCCTTACTTACATCCAACAGGTTCCTTGAAAGAGCTTGCGCGAACACACAGGGAGGAGTTGGAGAAGTATAGCAACATCGATGTCGAGGCTGTTTTGGACATCACCTACTTGAACGAATTTGATCGCTTGATCCAGTAGGTTGCCAGATCGCTTTTCCTTGAGATGCGACTGACTTTGCTTAGGTGCCCTATTTGGGGATATCCTACAGAATACGCATATTATCGAGATGCCTCATCTACTGACTCGATCTTGTCCATCAAAATCCCTTTCTTGGCCGTCAACTCGATCGATGACCCTGTAAGATCTGCGAGCAACTACTTACTGTATGCGCTTTAGCTCACATTGGGTAGATTGCTGTCAAGGAGGCGATTCCTTTCGAGGAATTCCAGCAGAACCCCAACACCATTCTCCTGACGACTTCGTTAGGCGGCCATCTTTGCTGGTTTGAGATTGGCGGTGGTCGATGGTTCCCGAAGCCGGTAGGTTTCGGCTTCACAACCTGTGATAACACTTGAGCTGACATCTCATACCAGGTTGCAAACTTCTTAAACTTCTTGGCCTATGATACCGATCTAGAGAGCTTGAAACCCCTGGCAGAGTCGGATGACTCTAACGTGTCGAAGGGGCATGCCTATAGCCCAATGCGGCGCAAGATGGTGATTGAAGAAGATTGAGAGGAAACTCGCACTCTTTGATGAATGATTCTACCGGCCAGGCAGGCCGGTATGGCAAGATTTCTTGGTTCACGTGTTAAGAATCTTAGATAGATTTATATAGTATAGACATGACATGGGCACCCATAGATGGCATAGAGATGCCATATAATAACGAACACTGAACACCCATCTGAACTGTTCAAGTCATTGCGCTGGTCTGCATCCGTAGAGGCAGCCATGATTCAAATACTGTCTTTAAGTCGTTGTACCAAACCCACAGAAATCACCAGAAGGACCAAACCCCATCCCTTCTGCCAAACTCCTAGCGCCAAGCCATGCAACAAGTCCAAATTTTCATTGTCTTCTCAGCCCTTCAGCCTTATGCAAACGACACGCGCTTCTTAGCCTTGGCCGCCTTGGTGCCTGTCGAGGTCATTTCCTTGAGGCTCTCTTCATCGCCCGCGCTCTTGCGCTTTCGCTTCTTCCGTAGAGCGTCCTTGGCGTCCTCGAGCTTGGTCTTCTTCTCCTGCTCCTTCTTCTCGGCCTCGACCTTGCGCGCTTCACGAATCTCCTCCATCTGACGCGCCTTGATCATCTTGGACTCGATCTGGCCGTTCTTCTCTGCCTGTACGAGGGACAGAATCGTGCTCATGCTCTCCTGCAAATCAAATTCCGGGTTAGATAATTGCCTCGGGACTGGGGGACCTGTGGCGCCGCACCTTGTCATCGACGAAAACCTTGCCCTTCTTCTTTCCCTTGGGCTTGACCACGCCAATCGGGGTGATTGTGTTTAGCTTGGGGATACCGAGCTCCTCATCCGTGTACGTGCGCTTCTTGGGGTTCTTGAACTTTCTTAGGAGCGCCTCGCGACCCCGGTCCTTGACTTGCTTGGACGGCGGGGTGCCCTTTGGCTTCTTGGACTTGACGATGCCATCGGCGGCGGAGCGCTTGGACGACTTGCTGGAAGCGACGCCAGCCTTGGCAGCCGCGTGCTTGTTCTTGACGGTTCTTGTGCGAGCTACACCCATGGCGACGGTAATTGGAAAAACGAGGGTAAAGGTTTGTCGTGCCTTCGGAGACTCAAGGCTGAGTTCGAGAGGTGGGTGGTTGAGCTCTTTGCCAGGATCCAATAATTTTTTTCTTCTTGAGGCGATAAGGCGCGATAAGAGACTCAGTCGGAGCCGGGTGGCTGTGAAAGTGCCGGAGCACCGCCACTGAATCACGGAGCTCTGTGGCGACGCATGGATTGCAAGACAACTTGAGACTGACAGTGTCTGGCGTCCCTGCATG
Source organism: Fusarium setosum (assembly GCA_013623625.1). NCBI lineage: Eukaryota > Fungi > Ascomycota > Sordariomycetes > Hypocreales > Nectriaceae > Fusarium > Fusarium setosum. The sequence goes on along the minus strand of JABFFE010000366.1, from coordinate 9,136 downwards.
CAGCAGCTATGCATCTGATTAAACCAATCGAAATGACATGATTGCGTCATGATCTAAAATCGCAAGATTTGAGGTAATATTTGTGCCTGATCGTTCATGTCAGTGAACGGAGTTCAGGTTTTGTGTACGGCACGAACAAGCATTGGTGATGGATTGCTCCCAGCTCCATGGATTGGGGTTTAACGCTAAGCCTTATTGAGGAATTGGTCATGAATGGATATTTCATGAAGACAAATTGACATTGCTATTAGCACCGGGCCTGTTCAAGATACAATTAATTACCTAGTTATTTTAGGAATGACCTTTGAGAACATACGAGCCCACAACCTCGATCACGATCACCCGTTCCCTCGCGGGGTTATTTGATATGGATCCATGCTGAATGTTTGGCCGGGTTTCACCATCTCGGAGCCGGGCTTCCTGGCCGAGTGAGTCAACCCCCCGGAGGATGCATGTTCAACCAAGAAGATGGGGTTTGTTTACTTTCCTTTCGCCGAGATGCGTGTTATCACCACCACCGGGATGATAAATATACCTTAAATGATTGCCAGACCTGTTTAGACCCAACGAATAGGCTAGACTAGGTGTCTTTACGGAAGAATTGGATCCAATCCAATGGTGGACGCATGGATCATGAATTAGATGCCTGACACTGGACCAAAACTCCCGGTCGCTCCGCTACCGACCTCCAGGGATGGGGAATTTTACGGCACCACAGACGTCAGTGACGGCTGATTTGTCTTGGGTTGATTTTAAAGCCGCTTTGGCTGGAGCCTGCAGCTCGCCAGTCAACCGAATTGAGCTCTTCGCATGACTACATGCACTTTCACGCACCCGTCTTAAGGCGCCATGTTTGTTTGCTTTTTTCCCTTTCCAGTTGTGCAGATCTCGTGTGACAATAATGTGGGATTAAATCTTTCCAGAAGCCAGCATAGTGGGCGGCTAAATAACCTCCTCCCAAGGGCGCTAGACAGACTGGCCAGTGCTGGATGCCCTCTGACGCCAGGGCCATGGGTCCCCCCCAAGTGCCTGGGGGTTGGGGATGAGCTAGTGGAGTCAGGCCGCGCCGCTGCAGTCCATCGCGGCCACTTACAGCAAGGGTTTTCAGCGTCACTGTGCTAGACTCCAGGGCTTTACTTCACAGCAAGCATCCATGAGACGGCTAGTGATAAGTATCTTCAGTGTACTCGTTTGCTAAGAATCACACACAAGTTATACCTCAAAGCTACCTTACTCCTCCACCTACGCGACTTGCCCATTTTTTTTTTTTTTAGTACGTGGGCTGCTAGAATTTCTTCCCTCCATCTTCCCTCTCGCAACCTTCCCGACCAAAATTCCCCAAACATCAAAAGATTCTCTCTTGTCATAACTAAAGCTCCGAACGCCGCCTCTACCGCTCCCATATTTTCCACCACTTTGAAATTTACCTCGACCATCTCGATACCCAGCCTCTTTCTCCAACCACATTTCCCACGCCAGTATTCACAAAGAAATCGCAGCCATCGCACTTGCTCTATCCATCGTCGCCCCCTCATTCGATCTCGAGACCGTGTAACCCCCAAAGATCTTCATCACCAAGCCGCCTCGCGCCTCCAACAGAGACTCTTTTCCAGTTTCCGAATCCTGACCTACTCCAACAACCGACGTCGCACACGCCCTCTCCGTTGTCCTCTCCCTCCGTCCATCCTCTGAGGCGACTTTGACAGGCGACTTCCCCGCCCTACTTTAATTTGCAGGCAAAACCTGTCCCATTCAGTCTTGATGGATAACCTCTGGACCCGCCGCACAAAGTAAGTTGCCTTGTTGTCCGTTTTAACAAAACCTCACCAACACTGTCTTCTCTCTTGTAGCTCCGGCAAGCTCTCTCTCTCGACACCCGGTCAAGGGTCCAGTGGTGATTCCTTCAGTCGCAATGCCTCCTTCTCTAAGCGCCAAGGCGGCGATACCCCGTCGTCGAGCAAACCGAATCCCTTCAACACTACACCTGGAGGCCTGGTATCCCCTACCAGTGGCGCCTCCAGTGCCTTTGGCCTAGGCTCTGGAGCCTTTGCATCCTTTGGCTCCGCTAAGACTCCAAAGACATCGGCTAATCCTTTCGATTCGGCCATGGGCTCAGCTGTCCCTAAGACTGGCCAGTCGAAGGACTCTTCCAAGGCCGTGGGTAAGGCCCCCAGCATGGCCTCCATCTCCGAGAACAACAAATCGACGTCACCAGCCGCTCCCCTATCACACCCGCTGATAGATGCCTGGACCTTCTGGTACCGACCCCCGATCTCCAAGGCACACGGCTTCATCGAGTACGAGAAGACTCTACACGAGATTGCTACTGTGCGGACGGTGGAAGAGTTTTGGGAGATCTTTTCGTACCTGAAGCGTCCCTCGACGCTTCCGGTTGTGTCGGATTTCCATCTTTTCAAGAAGGGTGTCCGCCCGATCTGGGAGGATGAGGTGAACAAAAAGGGTGGCAAGTGGGTGGTTCGGATGAAGAAGGGCGTGGCCGACCGATACTGGGAAGACCTCATGCTCTCCCTCATCGGTGATCAGTTCGGTGATGCTGGCGAAGACGTGTGTGGCGCCGTACTGAGTGTCCGCAACGGAGAGGACATACTGAGCATCTGGACCCGAACTGATGGCGGCCGCGTCATTAAGATTCGGCAAGTCTTTCATGCAGTGACGTCTTCCAGCGACTCAAGCTAACAACTAAACAGCGAGACCATGAAGCATGTCCTCAACTTCCCGCCCAACACCCGGGTCGAGTTCAAAAGTCACGATTCGTCGATCCAGCAACGAACAGCCATCGACGAGCAACGCCGCGAAAAGGCCGGCCAGCACTACCACCACGACAAGCGCCACACCGGCGGTGCGCCCAAGCAAACTTCCGAACAGTCCCAGTCGTAGGCTGCCAGGGACAGCCTCCTTCACCGCCCCTCACGATCTATGTACTCTATTTACCGATAGGACCTGCTCCACGTTCGGGTCCTGACTGTGGACATTGACTTTGTTTTTTTACCTCTTTATTTATTCTCTTGCCATTACGATCACCCTTTAGTTGGCGGTGTTGGAGAGTTATTTGGTGGGGCTGCTCATTACGTGTTCATGAGGATCAGGGTTGGCGGTTGGGAACGACTGGATATGAGGGAAACGGCTGGATACGACAGACGGGACTATGGTCTTGTCTATGGGATGATGTATTACTAGCTGCGTGCGGCCAGGTGTGGCTCGCCCAATAGTGGATTTCAGCGAGAGGTACAATCACAGAGCGAGCCCTGAGGGCTGTCATTTCTCGCCCGAGAAGGAGATTTTTGGATCATGAACCCGTGATATTACATTGCGCCGTGAATTGGCTCTATTATTGACTCCTATGGTCATGATGCTGCGGCCTTCCCCTTTCCTTTCGGCTCTCTCCTCCGTTCCCATATTTGTAGATATGTCTCGCCCAAGTACAGGAGTTCGCTCTGCACCTTGTCCACATATAGATCCTGACTCACCACCCACTCGCCCGTCGCCTTATTCTTGAGTTGAACCTTCCATGTTTTGCGCTCCTCGCCACTATCAACAACGTCCTCACGCACGCGCACCGCCTCATGGACAACGTTTGCGACGAGGTCGTACCAGATAGGCTCACCTGGTGGCCACTCGCGCGGATTTGGCTCGACATACGGCGACATGTCGAGATTGCGAGCGTCAAAGGTGACGATGGTGGGATTGCGCTCTGAGACGAACTTGTTTTGTGAGAAGCGCTTGACGTGGAAGACGAGGTAAGGGGGTAGAGGATGCATCAGACGATAACGCTTCCGTTGAGCATGGTGTTCTTGCGCGCGCTGGCCGTCGTATTTGGTGAGGATGGTGGTTAGGGGGACTTGGGGGATGATATTCTTCTCGAGCTCGTCTTGGAAAAGGGGCGCCGAGGGGAGGTCGAGAGTAAGGAGGAGGAAGCGCACAATGTCGACTTTCACATCCGCATCCTCGAAGCGCAGCCTGTCGCTGGCGTCGGCACGCGCCGTGATGGCCTGCGACTCGACCTTCATCTTGCCCTGGAACGTGCGCTGGACCATGGAGCTGCCGGGCTTGGTCTTGCTGCCGCCGAGGCCGAGGTGGAGGTTGTTGAGGAACCAGGAGAAGAAGTCGACGGGGTCGGACTGGGCCGTGAGGGTGAAGCGCTTGCTGGAGCGCAGCGAGACCTCCTGGAGGAGCTCGTGGGGCGAGACGTGGGCCTTGAAGGCGCGAGGGTTCCAGACCTTGCGGACGAGGATGCTGCACCGCCGGACGAGCTCCGACCTGGCCGAGAAGTCCTCGAGGAGGAGGTAGTTGCGCAGGGGGGTCACGTGCGCGAGGGCCTGCACAACGACGTTGAGGTAGTCGTTCTCCTTGATGTTGTTCATCCCCACGAACCCGGGCGTGTACTCCTTTCCGTCGAGGGTGTGGCTCGAGCGGCGGGTGCGGTCCATCTCTATCACCTCCTTCTTGGTGTAGCGCGGGTCCGACACGTACTTGATGTCGTCGAGGGCGCGGCTCTTGACCTCGTACCCTTCTGGGAGGACGTAGACGCGCTGGGTCTCAAGGTTGATGAAGACGTGGTGGTCCTCGTCGAGGGAGTGGAAGTAGGCGTGGGATTTGGGGCCGCGGCCTTGGAAGTACTTGCCACACACTAGGCAGGCGTAGACGTTAATGTTAGAGAGCGACACAGAGCAGAGCTTTTCAAAGTCAAAGTCGAGGACGTTGCGGTCGATGGTGTCGAGGTAGAGGTCGTCGTATCCGTCTGTGGGAGCTGATTGTCGTATGGGCGCTGCAGCTGCTGGCTCGTCCTCGTCGAAGTCGTCATCGTCATCCTGCGCATTTCCGTTTGTGTGCGATTCCGGGTCCTCGTGGGGAAGGCCGGCGCCGTTCTCTTGGGGAGAGTCAATATCGCCGACTCGTGATCTCTTGGATGCTGGCGAGGCAATGTCGGCGAGGTCGTCGAGGGCCTCTGAGGCCTGGCGCTTGGCCATTGTTGGGGGCGATATTAAGAGGGTATCCGTATGTTGGTGGGAGTTTATAGTGATAAATTTGGTCGTGGTGATGGCAGATTTTGTGGTTTTCTGAAGCTTGGTTGAAATTTGACGTTGGATGAAAGACTGAGGACGGCATGCAGGAATGAAATGCGGCGGGTATTAGTGGAGCCTTGAAGCTCAGGTACACAACCCGCTAGCACAGCTCACGCAGGCAGGCGCTGCAACGCTAGGAAAAAGAATCGAGGTCTAGTCGATGTGAAATTGACAGACTTATTCGGGAAAATGGAAAATAAATATTTTATCTAAATCCTCTATACTCCAATGACTATGCGAACATGATCATACGCAATTAACCAGTTGACTCCGTGTATAGACTTAGCTATCCAGCCATGACAACGTCATCGCCCGTCTCCTTCGTCATCACGTCCTCATCCATCGCAGGCGCGAGATCGTCCATTTCCTGCAGGGTATATTCCACCAGATAACTCTCATCAACTAGCTCTTCCGTATGCTTATAATGTCTCTCAGTATAGACCCGAATGGCGTGTAGCACATCTTTCAGGCTCTTTTGCCCCTTGGCCCCTTTGACAGATAGGTTCGAAAACTTGGACGCAGGATAACTGCGGATAAGAGTCCACAAGATCCTTTGCGCTACTTGCGCTGTTCGTGCATTCGTGTTCCAGTCTCGTAACCGAAGAAGAAGAAGGAAGATCTGCTCATCGGACAGGTTTCCCAACACCTCGTCCACAGCTTTCAGACCACTCAAGCTACCCTTGTCAGGGTTGCTTGTCGTGATAACGGAAGTGAATAAGCTAAGGAGTCGCCCTGGGTGGTTGAGCTGTAGCGCGAGGATAATGGCCTCTCGGAATGAGCCTGCGTGGATGTGATTCTCCAGCTCTTGTTCCTGCTCGATCATTTTCAACGCAGCATCTGAAGCTGCAGCTTGAGTCTCGGCCGAAGTATCCTTCCAGAAGGTGACAGTCGAGTCACCGCTGCCAGAAACGATTGTGTTGTTCTCAGGGTGGACGGCCACAGCCCAAACTCGGTCCTCATGGTTGTCAAGCGTACACTCCGTCTCACCAGAGTTTGCATCCCAAACCTTGACAAGACCGTCACCACCAGCACTGGTAAACTGCACTCGTCTCTTTGACTGATCCTGACTAGAAGGCATTTTCAGCCATGCAACCTTCAGGACGCTGTTGGAATGGCCTTCAAAAGTTCTAACGCAGGTGTAGTTGGCAAGATTCCAGAGCTTGATGGTCTTGTCACCGCTGCCTGTGAGAACGACTCCCTTTCCGGTGACAGGACCGTCTTCGCCCTGAATGGCTGGCATATTCGCCGGAGAAAACTGGACCGACCAGACACCTCGTTTGTGGCCGCGCAGGATACCTTGAACCTCACCCTCCTCCGTAGACCAAATCTTGACCGTCTTATCCTGCGATGCAGACGCGAAAAGCTGACTGGAGTGGTGAACGTTGATTGCGTTGATATCCTTATCGTGCGCTTTTCGGGTAAAGACGGCGCGCGAACCACTCTTGTGGCCCTTTTGTTGAGCTGCTTGTGGGATTTCCCACTTCTTCACAGTCTGATCTTGAGAACCCGTAATGAGGAACGCCGGAGGGTGGTTAAGAGGGTCGGAACGCGCTGCCGAGGACTCAGGAGGAATGGCCTTAGGGAGAGCGACAGCGCCCAGTGATTCCGCATGACCTGAGAATGTTGCCCAGCATGTGTAAGAGTTATTAGCGGGATCGATACGCCAGAGTCGGGCGGTATTGTCCTTGGCGCCTGTTGCAATCCAGTGGCCTGACCAGTCGATATCCAGAGAAATGACAATCTCGTCATGGCCCTTGAGGAGCGCAACATCTTGTCCAAAGTAAGGGGTGGACTCCGAGTCCCAAGCAGCCGTGTCATTATCGGTTTTTGCCTCAGAAACAGAAACGAGCCTCACATCCTCCGAGTTTGTGGCCAGGGCAACCATAGAGCGATCCGGAAGCAGGTATCCCAAGTCGATGATGTCGTCATGAGTTCCAGATATTCTTCGGAATGGCTCTAATGCTGAGAGCGACGAGGCCTCTGACTTCTGGGGCGGTCGGTACAGAGCTAGGGTGTGATCGACTTGAACAAGGAGTATAAAAGGAAGACCAGGACGGTAGATGCTCGAAACAATGCCTTCTTCTTCGCTCTTGGCAGCCTGTTGCTGGGTGAGCTCCTTGCCCGTATCTGTGTCCCAGATGCGAAGGCAACCGTTCGCTCCAGCCGAGTAAGTGAGTTGCCCATCACCGATGAAACCAGCTGCCTCCACGAGTTCTAGACAAGGTACCACCTTGCGAATCTTCCAAGACTTGGCATCCCACCAGGTCAGGGTCTTGTCTCTGCCTGCCGTGACCAAGGCATGCTGCTCTGGCGAATAGTCCAACCCCTGAACGTCAGAGACGTGAGAGTCCAGATTGGCGACACAGTTGCGCTTGTGCAGATCCCACACTTTGACCTTGCCATCTTGACTACCGCAAGCGAGCCTAAAGTTGATTGTGCTAGAGGTCTCTTCTTCCTCATCGGAATCCTCCTGATGCTTGGATTTCTTTCCCTTGCGCGACTGAGGGGCCTCATTCGCACGAGCGGCAACCTCGAAGAAATGAAGCGCCGATACCAGAACAGATGATCCACGGAAAGTGTGAGTGACATAGCCCGCAGCGATATCCCACACCTTAACAGCGCCATCTGTTCCTCCTGTGGCTAACAAGGTGCTTGTTCGGTCAACTGCAAGAACGACAACCGGGGTAGCGTGAGCCTTGACTGTCCGGATGAGCGTGGTCTCGATAGACGCGTCCTCTGGTGATCGCTTCAGCGCAAAAATCCTCATGGACAAGGATCGTGAGCATATGATGAGATGAGAGCCGGAGGGCGTTACTGGGGGATGTCAGTTTATTGCGATAACAAAATTTGCATAGACTTACAAGTCAAAGTGGAAATGAGCTCTCCATCCTGTCAAGTATTAGCTGTTGCGTTGGGTTGTATGATTTGGACATGTCTTCTTACACCCTCAACCTGTGCGAGATGCTTCCCGTTGGTCGGATCAGTCAAGACGGCATCCTCCCCAAGGGCGGTCGCCAGAATTCGGGCATCATTGTCGATAGCTACAGAACCTCCTGTAAATATCGGGCGAATGACATGATCCACGTCAAATGTCGTTTTCAACGGCTGTTTATTTGCCATTGTGTCGCTTCGGCAGCAAATTGATGAGAAATGGATGCAGAGATGATTCTCATGGCCACTGCCTTTGATGTTCTAGATTTTTTTTTTCTGCTGCCAGTGGCACGTCTGCTCCCTGATTGGTGGGAGTGGGTTACATAAGGCGCCTCAGCCACTTGCCCCAAGCCACACCTCACAAGCATCATGACAACGACTCTGTACCCTGAATAGCCTTTCATCCGACAAATGAACCTCAACGCGTCTTCATCATGGGAATGCACGGTCCCTTGACCGCCCAGGCACTGGTAGGGGACCCCATACTGGTTGGTCAATCATGAGATGACTCTAACACCTACAGGGCCGGTCTCCTTATGACGATGTTGTGGAATGCGATGGTGATCATGATGAGTCGGAGGATGACGGACCGAGGCAGCAGTACGATCATAGAGGTCGTCCTATCAACCCTGAAACGAAGCGTATTAACAGGGACATCATCCGCTCTCACAACGAGGTCATGCTAGTCATTGGTGTCGCCGAACAGGAGAACCCGTCCTCTAATCCGGAAGCCGAGTCAAACCGGAGACATGCCATGTACGAAGACGATGTCGGCGTGAACCTCGCCTTCTCAGCCCTTCGCTGTGTGGATGCCGTCGGTGCATTCGGCCTTGACGGTCTTCGGCAACGCATCTTGGTTCGTCTTGAACAGAGATGCCGATTCCATTTCGCCTGCTAATATGGATAGATTTATAAACGATACTCCCATATTCCCTTTTGGTCTCTATATCAACGACCCCTGAGAGACTTTTCTTTCACCAGAGACGTCCTGGCTGGTGCTCCTACCACCTTTCTCAGCAATTATACCGAACGGCAACTGGCTATGCTTTGGCGAGATAGGCCAGATAGGATGATTGCTCGCCGATTGTGAGTTTGGGTCGCCTGTTAATACGCTTCGTTTC